>MU690153.1:6304-17089 GCA_026770625.1 Nicotiana glauca
ACCGCAGATGCGGTTATGACAGAAGCAGCACACTCAGCCCTTCCAAAAATCCAAATTTTAATCCGTTAACCTCCCGGATTCCACCCGAGGCCACCGGGACCCCAACCAAACATACCAACCAATCCCAAAACACATTCTGGACTTGCTCGAGGCTTCAAATCACATCAAACAACGCTAAAATCATGAATTACACCCCAAATTTAAGCTTTTGAACTTTAAAATTTCGAACTTCTACTTCCGATGTTTAAACCTATCAAATCACGTCCGATTGACCTCAAATTTTGCACATAAGTCATATTTGACATTACGGACCTACTCCAACTTCTAGAATTTGATTCCGACCCCGATATCAAAAAGTCAACTCCCCGGTCAAACCTTTAAAAACCTTCAAATTTCTATCTTTAGCCAAATGGCTTCAAAATGGTCTACAGACCTCCGAATTCACTTTCGATCACGCCCCCAACTCCAGAATCACTATACGGAGCTATTCATAGTCTCGGAATTCCAAACGGACTTTGATAACACCGATATGCACTTCAAACCAAACTTATGAAATTTCTTCTAAAGTGCTAACTTCCACAATAGGCACCAAAATGCTCCTGGGTTGTCACAAACCCAATCTGGGCATACGCCCAAGTCCGAAATCATCATATGAACCTGCTGGAACCTTCAGATCCTGATTCTGAGGTCGTTTACTTGAAATTAAAATCCTAGTTCATTCTTTTGACGTTAAGCTTCTCAAAAGAGAATTCTCTTCCCAAATCAACTCCGAATTTCCCGAAATCAAATTCTGACCACGCGTACAAGTCATAATACCTGAAATGAAGCTGTTCATGGCCTCCAACTGCTGAACGGAGCGCTGGTACTCAAAACAATCGGTCGAGTCGTTACAAGGTCATTGCATTTCATTCTCTTGAAATCTGTCTATAAGACATTTCCGTGTCAGTTTAATTCAGAAACAGAAATAAGGATGTCAAGGCTAACTACCAGTTTCCCAGTTATATGGCACAAAGAGATCGGGACATATCAAAAGAAAGAAAACATGAAGGACTAATGCAAATCCCATCAGTAGGGTAATCAGATAATTGGAGGGAAAAGCAAAGTTTCACAAGAAGGGGACAAAAACACAAAAAACAGTAACATGAGGCAAAATATTTGGGTCATCAAGATCAAAGGGTTGAAAGTCAGCCGGGAAGTCATGGCAAGTCAAAGCAAGTCTAAAGAAGCAAGTTGGAGCAGAGTAGAAAGCAGGAGCATGGCCAACAAGAATGCCAGCGGCTAACCACCATTTTTATTAACAAATCTTTCTTTGATTAAAACAGGGGCAAAAGAATTTTTCTAAGCAGGAACCCACCTGGATAACAAGGGAATAATTTTCCAAAGTCAAAAGCAGGAGCCCACCTGGATAACAAGGGAATACTTTCCAAAGTTAGCAAGCAGGAGCCCACTTGAAGAATAAGGGAATACATTTCAAGCGCGGCAATCAGGCACCCACCTGAAGAATAAGGGAAGTATAATGCAAGTTTTATCTTTCAAGTTTAATATTCGGTAACACAACGCATCCAGTTATCAAACTGGGGCAGAAATTTTCTTCGTTTTGTATGGTTGTTGCAAGCAGGAGCCCACCTGAAGAACAAGGGAATAGTTTTTCAAAATTCAGCAAGTAGGAGCCCACCTGAAAAATAAAGGAATAATCTTCTGAAATTCAGCAAGCAGGATCCCACCTCAAGAACAAGGGAATATCTTTTTCAAATTCAGCAAGCAGGAGCCCACCTGAAGAACAAGGGAATAGTTTTTCAAAATTCAGTAAGCAGGAGCCCACCTGAAGAACAAGGGAATATCTTTTTCAAATTCAGCAAGAAGGAGCCCACCTGAAGAACAAGGGAATATCTTTTCAAACGTAGCAAGCAGGAGCCCACCTGAAAAACAAGGGAATATCTTTTAAAACACAGGAAGCAGACACCCACCTGAAAAACAAGGGAAGTACAATCCAAATTTTAGCCTTTAATTTTAATATCTGATAACACAATATGCCCAATCACCATACTGGGGCAGAAAATTTTCTTTGTTTGTCTATTTTTGTCGCAATCAGGAGCCCACCTGGAGAACAAGGGAATACATCTTCAAGCATTGCGAGCAGGAGCCTACCTGGAGAACAAGGGAATACATGTTCACGCATTGCGAGAAAGAGCCCACCTAGAGAACAAGGGAATACATTTTCAAGCATTGCAATCAGGAGCCCACCTGGAGAACAAAGGAATGCATTTTCAAACATCGCAAGCAGGAGCCCATCTGAAGAATGGACACATATTCAAATTATAGTAGTCAAGCAACATCAAGAGGAATGGCAAAACATCGCCAAGGCAACAACAAGAATTCCATTTGAAGAACACAAGATACAAGTTCAAGGTAACACACGAGCAAGTTTAAAGGCATAGATAGGATTTCTTGTAACTCATAGAGCATAGCTTAGGCTAGCTTCTTTTTATCTTGATATGGTGTAATAAGGAGGTCAGCAAGCAGTAACAGCAGCAACAGCAGTGAAATCACAGCTCCTGGTAGTCCCAGCTAGCAGACACTCCCGAACTACACTGACCTGATTCCTGTTTAGGCCGGGATAAGTAGGCAACCTCTGAAGCAGGGCGCGGTCAACTCTTTCAAAAATGCTTCACACGGAATATGCGAATGGGCAAAAATCCCTCATTTCCGCTCACTTGTCTTTGCACAAAAACTCTTCATATTTCCGAGCAAAGAGGGGCAGCTGTGAACACGTGATTTTTGCCCTAAGCAAATTATTCCCAAAAATTCAAACAAAATGATTTTTCTTTATTTTTACAATTTTTTGCGTATTTTGTGTCATTTTTTGATAATTGTTGCATTTTTGTGTTAATTGGTTGCATAATAATTCATATTAAAAAATACAAAAAAAAAATAAGCATTTACATTTAGGGATTTAATTTCGCATTTTTAATATTAATTAGGTATCAATTTGTTTTAGAACAAATTTAAAGAAAATCACAAAAAATAGTTCTTAGGCAATTTTAATTGATAATTGTTGATCTTTAAATAATTTTAGGAAGTTAAATAGTTCAATTAGGTTTTGTTTAATTTTTTACAAAATCAGAAAAATACAAAAAATACAAGATACAAAAATGAAAATGAATGCAAGAGTAAAAGAAATAAAAAGAAAATAAAAATCAATAGAGAAAGAAAACAATTAAGTAAACTTTGGGTCAAAAACATTTTAGCCCAAACAAAATTCCTTCAGAACACACTCGCCCAGGCCCAATGTCACCCCTACCAAGCCAGCCCAACCAATGCCAAACCAGGTCGGTCCCCAACTAAACAAAACGACGTCGTTTGGCGTCGTTAAATCCTAGCCTTTGATCTCCCCAGATCCAACGGTCACCAGCCTGTTCATTTAGTAAAACAAACGATGCCGTTTTGGTGCTCATTGAATCTGAGCCGTTCATTTTGTTGCATCCAACGGCCATGGATCAATACAAAAAATTAAATAAAAGAGCCCCTGAATTCATTAACCCTAACATCATAACATCATCGTTTACCCCTCTTCCTCCGCCGCCGACCTCGCCGGAATTCTCACCGGCGGGGAACACATTCTACACCAACAGCCACCAAATTTACACCACATATCCTCCATGAACCCCTCTTCCCACACCTTGTATTTGTTTTCCTACGAATCTCAACCGATTTCCTTGAATATCAGAATTTGTCTCGCCGGATACCGCCGGCGAACGACACTTACCCCAAATAACCCCAAAATAACACCGTAGACGCACCTAAGCTTCCTCTACCCATTCCCCATACCTATTTGTTTCAAAACTGCCCAGAAGTTCTCAAATTCTCTTTTTAAATTCTGGTCAAGAACCCTTAGTCTAATCTTTGGGGATTCATGACCCTAACAACCCTAATAGGTGTTTTCTTTTGGGAAAACACACCATTAGGGATGTTACGGATCATGAATCCTAAAGGATTCAAACAAATTTGGGCTCAAGAGTGATCAAAACAAGCCGATTAGAAGTTTTCTAAAAAAAACGTAGATAAGTTTCTTTAATCCTTTTCTTTTATTTATGTTTAATCTTCGTTTATTTATGCATGTGTTTGTTTTATTTTGTTTTATTGTGTTAATTGATTTCTGTTGATGTTTGTTATTAGTTTAATTAGGGTTTTACTTAATTTCTGTTAATAGTTTTAAAATAGTGCTTTTAGGTTTAAGTTCTAAAATTTGATACTGTTAGGTTTTAATTTCTTAGTAATAATTAGGATAATTGTAATTCTGTCATTAAAATTAATTGTTTAGATTACTTTTAGTTAGTCGAATTGTTAGATATCAATTTGGGGGTAATTAGTAGTTAATTAGATTTTTGGTTTATTTTTGTTCATTCGCAGTGTGACTAATTGAAATTTCAGTACTTAGTTTCGTGTTAATTGTGTCGTTTAGAGGTTAATTGATGTTTGTTACAAAGGCATTTAGCCTGTTTGGTTATAGCTGTTAGTTTTAAGAGGGTTGGGGTAGGGCAGTAATTATAAAAGTAAAGTAGGGGGTATTTTGGGTATGTGAAATAGGTTAACAGTAGTTATAATACAACTTCAGGGGTAATATGGGCATAGAAAAGGGTTGTTCAGTAAATTCTGAAATGAAGTAGGGGTAGTTCAGGAATTGTGAAGGGTATAGAATATTCTAGAATAGACTATAGTGTAAGTTTTGGTTAAATAAGTATAGTTACTTGTAGTACAAGTTAAACTAAGGGGTCAAAAGAGAATAAAATAGGGACTGATTTGTAAAAAATTAAAAGTGACATTTCCCTCCAAAATTATATCTATAAATAGGCACTAATGTGCCTTGATTTACAAGTTTTTTGACTCTGAAAAAATTTCCCTCCCACTTTACTTGGCAATTTGAATTTTTCATAAATCCAAAAACAGAAATATATCAAAAACCACAAAAAAAAAATATTGTTCCATTGATCATTTCACCTCAGAATTAATCCAAGTTATTTTGTTTTCTCTTTTTATACTCGAGCATTGAATAATTTGGAGTCAATTTGAGATTTGATCAAGTTATAGCTAAGTGATTCGCATTTGAGAGTGATCTGTGATAATTTGAAATAGATTTGCTGCAATTGACTGAATTCCTTTCTCATTGAGCTGTACTTCTGACCCTAATTCATTGCTACTGTGCAATGTTGTTGCTGATTACTCGATATTACAACTGACTTCATATTCTACTTCCTTTTAAACTCCAGGTATATACTGCAAGTCCTCCTGTAATCTCGAGTTCAAATATGGAATGAATGCACTTGGATTTTGTTTCAGCCTTTTATGTATCTCTTATATTTAGTTTGAAGTTTTTTTTTTCAAATTCTGTTTGTTAGAAATCATGTAGATCTGGACTGTTAATGAATATCATTTGTGATTTAGAGTTATGATGAACTGTTAAACAGATTGTTTTAATAGATTGTTACTCACAGATTATTTGAAAATTACAAATTTGGAAGACTGAAATTTAGTGCAGTTTAATGCCGTATGAATTAATGAAAAGTTAGTGTGAATGTGTTGTTAAAGTATTATAAATGATAAACAAAATTGTTTGATCTAGTCGCTATTTCTGTTTCACATGCGTAGGGCTTGTAATTGACATGGCTTATACAAAACTAGAATTCAGGATTGGTTAATTAGTTTAATTTGTTCAAGTTAAAAATGATTTTGTATTGATCAAATGGTTGTTGGCTTTCAACTTTGAGTAGTTAAATTGATTCATATCTAAAGTTTATATTCATCTCTAGTAGTAAGAACAATTAGAATAATCCTTAAGTCCGAAATTGACTTCCAACATTTTAAAAAAAAATACTTCAGTCCCGGATGCTATTACGTGAGGTTATAACTTTGGTTGGGTGTGAGTTTGAGTCAAAACACAGGCCTAGTTCTGGATTCAATATGAGGCTCAAAAGTTGCCTTGTTAAATCGATTAATACAATTGGGCCTTGATCCCAGGTTCTTTGCCGGTAGTCCCATATTTGTTAACATTGGGCCTCTGAGCAGTGAACTATATGGAGACAAAAGGGGCCATTGCCTGGATAGTAGATCATTTGTAGTTCATTACTAAATAATAGGTTTCAGGAGATTTATTGGGCCTGTCATCAGGTCTAGAGAATATTATTACTTGGTCCAAGCTTGAGGCCCAAAAGCGTTGTTAAATTTTGAATAAGAATTAGAAGTCCAAATATAATAAAATATATAAGTAGGCATATGGGGAAATTAAATTCATAAATATGAAATCAAGTTTTGAATTAGGTAGCGGGTTCAAGCTAAAAGGTTTTACCCTTTTGTTTGAATCTGGATTTGAATTTGAGACTCGAATTTATATTCATGGATTAATTAACCTTTAGAGACAAAATAAAAAATAGAGAATTTAGTTACTTTAGTTTAGCCTTTAATAAATAAAATAAGAAGAGCCTCGCCGAATCAAATATACAATTACGGGGTCCTCATTAATTACTTAATTCAAATGTTTAGTATTCGGGACGAGCCGTTTATCAAATTTCACGGCCTTCCCAAAATATAATAACACGTTAGCCGCTTTAGGCACGTCTTTTAAATAAAATTACCTTCCTAAATACGAGTGTGCATTTCATGCGACCCAAATCCAAATCCGAAAACATTGATTAAGAATGTGTGAGGATCCGGGTGCATATCATGTGACGTGATTCAAAAATAAGTTCTTAAAATGACGTTCATTTTCTTAAATAAAAATAATAATAAAAGCGGTAAATAACTTTAAAATTGCACTATAGATTAATATGTATAAAAATTAAATTTTAGCAAAATATAATAGTTGAGCGACCGTGCTAGAGCCACGGAACTCGGGAGTGCTTAACACCTTCTCCTGGGTTAACAGAATTCCTTACCCGAATTTTTGGTTCGCGACTGTTAAACAGAGTTAAACCCTTTCCTTGATTCGGGATTCGAACCGGTTACTTGGGACACCATAAAATCTCCCAAGTGGCGACTTTGAATCTTAAATAAACAAATCCCGTTTCGATTGTCCTTTAATTGGGAAAAACTCCTTCTTTATTATACCCTTTCCCGGGATGTAGTAAAGCCCTAAAATTTGCGGAAAAAAGGAGGTGTGACAATGACTCTCTAGACTTTGACATCGTAAGATTTAGCAAAGATTTCCATTCGTACTTTCCAGTGAGAGAAATGTTGTCCATTGAAGTTGTGAGCACGTGATTTTTGCCCTATATATGAATTATTCCAAAAAAAAAAATCAAACAAAATGATTTTTCTTATTTTTACAATTTTTTTGTAAATTTTGTGTCATTTTTTGGGTAATTGTTGCATTTTATCTGTGCATAATAATTCATATTAAAAAAATACAAAAATTTGCATTTACATTAGGAATTTAATTTCACGTTTTGGTATTAAGTAAGTATTAATTTGTTTTAGAACAAAATGTAAAGAAAATAACAAAAATGGCCCGTTTTGCATATTTTAGTTCAAATTGGTATTAGTTTGCATTTTTCTTTTAAATAGGAATTAACTAGGAAATCTAATTTTTAGTGTTAAGTTGATTGTGAGTTTATTTTAGCATTTTTAATAAAATCAAAATATATAAAAATACAAGATTAAAAGAAAGAAAAATAAAAGAAAATAAAAAGAGAAAAACAAAAATAAAAAGGAAGAGGGTTGCCCGAATTGGGCCAGTTTCAGTTTATGATTGCCTGTACCAAATGAAATAATCACTAGACCGGCCCAAGAAGACCCAAACCCGGCCTGCCCTTTATTAACCAAAACGACGTCGTTTCGTCGTCAGTCAATCTAGGCCATCCGTTGCCTAGGATCCAACGGCTCCCATTAATTCATTACCTTTAATAAAATTGTCCTAAAAATTTTAACTAAACCTATACCAGTTCATCTTCCTCGTACCCCTTTTATTTCCACTGTTTCTCCGTCGGCGCCGCCGGCCGGAAATCGTCTCCGCCGGCGGCAGAGCTCCAAACGGTCCCAAAATTTCACCATGAACTCCCCTTAAGCTTCTAATCCTAAATACCCAACCCTTTTCCCTCGAATCTCAGTCAGTCTTGTCGAATTTTAAATCAAAGTTTCGACCCAAAACACTAATTCTCCCAAATCCGGTCAAAATCATACCATACAATCTCCCTGACTTTCTCTACCCAAATCCCAACCCAAAACCTTTCAAATCCGCCTTCAAATCTTCATATTTTGGATCTAGGGTTTCAATTACATTTCGTTCTCATACGGGTCAAGATAATGTTACATGTTTGTTTGTCAAAACGAACACCTAATATTATCTAGAAGCCGTATCGGAAGCTAATCGAGTGAATACCAAGTCCGAGTTTGAAGGTGAGTTTCTTCATTCTATTCATTTTTCTTCTCCTCCTTCACGTGTAAAATTGAGTTAAGATTTCAGATTGGTTTCATTCATTGGCGGTTTGTCTGTATTCATTTGGGCTGTGTGGGTCAATATAGATTTTAGGTTTTAATTGTTGCTTGTTAGTCGGATTAGTGTAGTCACCAGTTGTTCGTCAATTCAATCGTTTGATTATTAGCTCATTTTCTTTTAATCTGTTTTGAATCTTGTGTGAACTCTTTGGTTTAGTTTAATATGTTTTTCTTTTTGTTATTGTTGATTGGTTGTAATTAGTGTACCTTGGTTCAGTGATTAATGTCAATAGTATATTAGTATAATGCGCAGCTCGATTAGTTATTAATTTGATGAATTTAGTTGTAGAGGATAGATCTAATTAGCGCAAAAGAGGACTAAACCCATTTGGACTTGGATGGTGATTTCAGGGGGTTCAAGGGGTATTTTGGGGTTTTAGTGATAGGGTGGAATGCTGTAGATTAGAATAGAACTCCTTAGAATCTTCTAGAATAGGGTTCAAGTTATATTTTAGAAAAGTTAGGGTAGTTACTTAGATAACAAGTTAAAAAACTGAAGGACCAAAGCTGAAAATAAATAGGGATTAGAAAGGAAAATTGAAATCTGACTTGCACCTCTTTTTGCCTATAAAAAGGCATCACTATTGCCTTCACCCAAAGTTAGAAACCCTTGGAAAAATCTGAAGTTTTGGAGCCTAAAGAATTTCCCCTCAAAAATCCCTCTTCAAGTTTCAGATCTGATAATTCAAATCTGAAATCAAATCCACTTCTAGTTATTAGTTAAAACAAAAAATCCAAAAAAAAAATGCAGTAAAAAATCAACAAAAAGTACTGTTTCATTGAACTTTTGGTTCAATTTTGAATTTCAATGTTTGCTTTTGGTCTCATAGCTTGATTTCAATTTGCTGAGGTTATTCTGTGGTTCATTGAGTCCAGTTCTGGGTTAAATCGAGTTCGATTGGGTCAATTTTGGTTGTTTATTATTGCTGAAGGTGTTTTGTAATTCCTGGGTTAAATTTTCAATTGTTGTGAGTATATTCAAGCTGGTTTTGGGGTGCTTCAGTGGTAGAAATTGTTGTTGTGATTGATCTATCACTGGATTTCTAAACGTGTTCCTGAATTTGCTGTGTCAACTGATTTATTACTGGATTGTGAACTTATTCCTGGGTTGCTGCTGAGAACTATTATTGTTGCTGATCTATTCTTCTTCTTATTATTCTCTGATTTCCAGGTACACGTTTGAATCCACTTTGCTGTAAATCTGAGCTTGAAATGGAATAAAATTGCTCACATATTTGATCCTGAAATATGCTGTCTGGATTATTGTGTGTTGTAGTTAAATAGACATTAGATATAATTGTTTAGCATAGTTTTAAGTCAATTTTTATGAGCATAAATCCTAGACTGTATAACTGAAACTGGACCAGACTGTTTCCGACATTGTTGAGACATTTGGAATTAATTGTAGTTCATTTTCCTAATATATGAATACTGCATATGAAGGTTAGAACTAGATTGATGTAAGTCATGAATATGAGTCTGATTTTTTTTTTAAGAGCTGTAACTTCATTGTATTAATTTGAATAGCCTGAATAAGCATACTTTTGATCTTCCTTGAGCAAGTCATTGAGTGCAATTAAAATAGCCTGAAGTAACTCAGTGGATTTATGTCTGTTCTAATTGCTTTGGCGTGGGCCCAGGCCCAGGACTGACTCCATTTTTGTTTGGGCCTTGGCCAAGGCGTTTAATGGATCAGTTGAAATTGTGCTGACCTGGGTGTAAATTCTTTTAGTTGGGCTCATCTCGGAACTCAATGATTGGCCCTGTGATTAAATTTTGGGCATATGTTACTTTGGGCAATACAACAATGTTTGCATACTTAGACCATAGATTCCAGGCTCAAATGTTAAAAATTACATTAAAATTGTATTAAGCATATAGGGAATTAAGTCACAAATATAAAATTAAATTTCGAATTAGGTAGCGGGTTCAAGCTAGAAGGGTCTTCCTTTTTGTTTGAGTTCGGACTTGAATTCGGGGTTCGAATTTATAAATGTGAATTGATTAGCCTTTTAGAGACAAATAACAAAAAATAGAAAATATAGTTGCTCTAGGCCTGGCCTCTAATAATAAAAATGAGACGAGCCTCGCCAAATAAAAATACACAATTGCGGGGCCCTCATTAATTACTTACTAAAATACTTAGTATTCGGGATAGGCCGTTTAGCGAATTTCACGGCCTTCCCAAAAGATAACAATACGTTAGCTGCTTTAGGAGCGATTTTTAATAATCTTACCTTTCTAATACGGGTGTGCATTTCATGCAACCCAAATCCAAATCCGAAAACGTTAAATAAG
>MU690154.1:2612-83119 GCA_026770625.1 Nicotiana glauca
GCTAAGCTTGCCCTTCTTCCCAAATCTCATCACGCCCTTCATAGGCGATACACGGAGCAATACTCGCTCGCCAACCATGAAAGCTACATCTCGAACCTTGCGATCCGCATAACTCTTTTGCCGCGACTGAGCCGAACGAAGCCTGTCCTGAATGATCTTGACCTTACCAAGGCCTCCTGGACTAAATCTGTACCTCACAACCGAGCCTCTCCTGACTCAAACCATCCAACTGGAGATCAGCATTGCCTACCATACAACGCCTCATAAGGAGACATCCGAATGCTGAATTGGTAGCTGTTGTTGTAGGCAAACTCTACTAAAGGTAGAAACTGGTCCCAGGAGCCTCTAAAATCAATAACACAGGCTCGGAGCATATCCTACAATATCTGAATAGTCCTCTCGGACTGACCATCTGTCTGAGGATGGAATGCTGTACTCAACTGAACCTGGGTGCCTAACTCTTGCTGAACTGCTCTCCAAAAGCGCGAGCTAAACTGCGTACCCCAATCCGAAATGATAGATGTCGACACCCCGTGAAGGCGAACAATATCTCGAATGTAGATCTCAAATATCCTCTCTGATGAATATGTGGTGGCAACAGGAATGAAATGTGCTGACTTGGTCAGCCTATCAACAATGACCCAAATAGCATCAAACTTCTTCCGGGTCACCGGAAGTCCAGTAACAAAGTCCATGGTAATCCGCTCCCACTTTCACTCGGGAAGCTCAATTCTCTGAAACACACCACCAGGCCTCTGATGCTCATACTTGATTTGCTGACAATTCAAACACCGAGCCACATATGCAACAATGTCCTTTTTCATCCTACGCCACCAATAATGTTGCCGCAAGTCCTGATACATCTTCGCGACGCCCAGGTGAATAGAATACCGAGAACTATGGGCCTCCGCTAAGATCAACTCTCGAATACCCTCAACATTGGGCACACATACCCGTCCCTGCAATCTCAATACACCATCCGCATCTAAAGTCACCCTCGTGGCACCTCCACACTGCACAGTGTCTCTCAGGACACATAAATGAGGATCATCAAACTGCCGGTCATGGATACGCTCCAGTAATGAAGAACGAGCGATAGTGCAAGCTAAAACTCGGCTAGGATTAGAAATATCCAACCTCACAAAACGATTGTCCAAGGCCTGAATATCCAAAGAAAACGGTCTCTGGCTGACCGGAACATAAGCAAGACTACCCATGCTGGCTGACTTCCTACTCAATGCATCCGCCACCACATTGGCTTTCCCCGGGTGATACAAAATAGTAACATCATAGTCCTTTAATAGCTCTAACCACCTCCGCTTCCTCAAGTTCAACTCTTTCTGCTTGAACAAGTATTGCAGACTCTTGTGATCAGTGTACACCTCACACGTCACACCATATAAGTAATGCCTCCAAATCTTCAACGCATGAACAATGGCTGCCAATTCTAGATCATGGACTGGGTAGTTCTTCTCGTGAATCTTTAGCTGCCTCGAAGCATAAGAAATGACCCTGCCATCCAACATCAATACTGCGCCAAGCCCAATACGAGAAGCATCACAATAAACTGTATAAGGCCCCGAACCTGTGGGCAAAACCAATATCGGTGCCGTAGTCAGAGCTGTCTTGAGCTTCTGAAAGCTCTCCTCACACTCGTCTGACCACCTGAACTGGGCACCCTTCTGGGTCAACCTGGTCATCGGGGCTGCTATAGATGAGAATCCCTCCATAAATCGATGATAATAACCGGCTAACCCCAAAAAACTCCGAATCTCAGTAGATGAAGCTGGTCGAGGCCAAATCTTGACTGCCTCAATCTTCTTCGGGTCTACCTGAATGCCCTCTACTGATACTATATGACCCAGAAATGCAACTGAACTCAACTAGAACTCGTACTTTGAGAACTTGGCATACAACTGGCTATCCTTCAGAGTCCGAAGAACCACTCTGAGGTGCTGCTCGTGCTCTTCCTGACTGCGGGAGTACACAAGAATATCATCAATGAAAACTATCACGAACATGTCTAAATAAGGCCTGAACACTCGGTTCATCAACTCCATAAATTCTGTTGGGGCGTTAGTCAACCCAAATGACATGACCAAAAACTCATAATGCCCGTACCGAGTGTGAAATGCTGTCTTAGGGACATCAGATGCCATAATCCTCAACTGATGATAGCCCGATCTCAAATCTATCTTTGAAAACACCTTCACACCCTACAGCTGGTCAAACAAATCGTCAATCCTCGGTAGTGGATACTTATTCTTTATCGTCACCTTGTTTAACTGTCGGTAGTCAATGCACATCCTCATCGATCCATCCTTTTTCTTCACAAACAGAACTGGCGCACCCCAAGGAGAAACACTAGGCCTAATGAAGCCTTTCTCAAGCAAATCCTGTAACTTATCCTTTAGCTCCTTCAGCTCTAGCGGGGCCATACGATACGGCAGAATAGAAATGGGCTGCGTGCCTTAGGCCAGATCAAACAAAAATCAATATCCCTGTCGGGCGGCATACCCGGCAGGTTTGAAGGAAAAACCTCTGGAAACTCCCGAACAATAGGAACTGAATCAATAGAAGGGACCTGCGTGCTGGAATCACGAACATATGCCAAATAAGCTAAACACCCCTTCTCTACCATGCGTCGAGCCTTAACATAAGAAATGACACTGCGGGTGGTATGTCCTAGGGTTCCTCTCCACTCCAATCGGGGCAAGTCCTATAAATCCAAGGTCATGGTCTTGGCGTGACAATCCAAGATCGCATGATACGGGGACAACCAATCCATCCCCAATATGACATCAAAATCAACCATGTCTAGAAGCAATAGATCAACACGGGTCTCAAGACCCTCAAATACTACTACACAGGAACGGCGAACTCTGTCGGCCACTATAGAATCACCCACTGGCGTGGATACATATACAGAAATACCCAAGGCATCACTAGGTATAGCCATGTAGGGAGCAAATAAGACGACACATATGAATACGTAGACCCAGGGTCAAATAGCACTGAAGCATCCCTGTCACAGACTAGAATAGTACCTATAATACCTGTATCGGAAGACTCAGCCTCTGGCCTGGCGGGCAAAGCATAACACCGGGGCTAGGCCCCACCTCCCTGAACTGCATCTCTAGGATGATCAACCACTGGCTGTCCTCTGCCTCTGCCGGTCCGAGCTCCACCTCTACAGTCCCTACCTCCACCTCTATGATCCCTACCCCGCCTCTAGCTGGCTGGGCGGGCTGTGGATCACCTGCTGCCTGAACCATGGGGCGAGGACCCTGCTGCTGAGAGCTGCCTGATGCTCGAGGGCAAAACCTGACAATATGACCGGGGTTACCACAACCATAACAAGATCTCGGCTGCTGCGACTGCTGGCCCTGTCGACCTAAATGTCCTCCCCTGAAGCTCTAAAGTGTGGGTGCACTGATAGGCTGCTGATCTGAATAATACTGCTGAGAACCTCCGCTACCTGGAGCACCATGAGAAACCTGAAGTGCAAACTGAAAGGGCCTCGGTGCCTGACCCCTACCATAGGAATCCCTACCTCCAGATGAGGTACCACTGAATCTACCAGAATGATGAGGCCGCTTGTCCGACATCTGACCACCTCCCCGTGTGAGGGCCATCTCAACTCTGCGGGCCGCATTGGCCGCCTCCTGAAAGGAAATTTCACTGCCAACTCCCATGGCCATCTGAAGACGGATTAGCTGAATCAATCCATCAATAAATCTCCGGACCCTTTCTCGCTCTATAGGGAATATCACAACTGCATGGCGTGCCAAATCAACAAATCTAGTCACATACTGTGTGACTATCACGGAGCCCTGCTAGAGGCACTCAAACTGCCTATGAAGTGCCTCCCGCTGAGTGACGAGGACAAACTTCTCCAAGAATAACTCTGCGAACTGATCCCATGTCAAAGCTGGAGACCCTGTTGGTCTAGATAGGCAATAATCTCTCCACTAAGTCTTGGCGGATCTTACAAGCCTGAAGGTGCAAAAATTGACCCCGTTGGTCTCCACTATACCCATAGTCCTGAGAATCGCATGATAACTGAATAGAAAATCCTGGGGATCCTCCGATGAAGCACCGCTGAAAGTGGTAGTGAAAAACATGGAGAACCGGTCAAGTCTCCACAAAGAATCCAAAGACATGGCCGCTCCATCACCGGCCTGAGCTGTAATACCTGTCTGAGTTGCCATTGCGGGCTGAACCACTGGAACCTGAGTCCGGCGAGCTACCTGCTCCGGAGTACACATAGCAGGAGTCTGAACCCCTCCTCCAGCCTTAGAAATGGCTGGTGTTACTGGCAGCAAACCCGCTCTGGTGACACTGTCCATAAAGCCTGTCAGTCGGACTAGAGCATCCTGAAGATCCGGGGTGAACATAACCCCTCTTGGGACCTGTGCTGGGCCCACTGGAGCTGCTGGGGCTGGAACCCCCTCATCATAATCAATATGAGGCTCCACCTCTGGAACTGCTGCCTGAGGCTGAGCTCTGCCCCTACTATGGCCTCTGGCACGACCTCGGTCTCTGCCCCTCGTGGGAGCTACTGCTGGGGGCTCGGGCTGTTGTAAGGTAGAAAAAGACACACGTGTTCTCGCCATCTGCGAAAGAACAGATTAGAAGGACAATCAGTATTTGGGAAACAGATTCGCACGACAAGAAAGAACAAAAGTGAAACGTTTCCTAGCTCTGTAGCCTCTGGGGGATAAATACAGACGTCTCCGTACCGATACCTTAGACTCTACTAAGTTTGTCCGTGAGTAGCGAGACCTATGCAACCTAGGGCTTTGATACCAACTTGTCATGACCTCGATTTCCCACCATCGGGCGTCGTGATGGCGTCTACTAACGGAGCTAGGCCAGCCAAACATTAAACATACTCTAACCAATCTCAGCAACATATTATACTGTAAAACAATTAATTAAATGCGGAAGTCTTTAAGTTTAATAAAATGAAATCGATTGCGGAATTTAATAACACATCACTACCCAAAATCTGGTGTCACTAGCTCACGGACTTCTAAAGAGTACTGCATACAAGTCTGAATGAAAGAAAATACATGTGCCTGTCTCGGAACAATTAAAACAAACTCAAATAAAGGAAAGGGACTTCGGCCTGCGAATGCCAGCTAGGCTACCTCGAGAGTCCCTGGACTGAAGATATCTCCCGGATAAAAATCCTACTGCTACTGTCCGAAAGCTGCTCCTGGATCTGTGCACAAAGAAATGCACAGAGTGTAGCATCAGCACAACCGACCCCATATGCTGGTAAGTGTCTGGTCTAACCCCGGCGAAGTAGTGACGAGGCTAGACCGGACTATCAAAATCAACTTGTACAATCTTATATACATATATGCAATAAAAGGAAAAGAAACACCAAAATTAAACAGTTAAAAAAAAGGGAGGGAAACATACTGTGGGGGAGTACAATTTGAATATAAAATTCATCAGCATAATTAAGAAACATGGCACAACAATAATTATCAAAGAATAAGAATTCAATAGTTGCACGGCATCACCCTTCATGCTTTTACTCTCGTTCTCACCCAAGCAAATGAATAAAATACACGGCATCACCCTTCGTGCTTTCCCTCACATGACTCTCATTTCATGGAACGGAATGACCATTCGTGCAAATATAATCAAATCAGAGCACGGAATGTCCCTTCGTGCATAAACAGTCAAAACATAGCACGGAATGACCCTTCGTGTGTTAACACTCTTCCTCACCCAAACAGCAGTCACAACCAAATGGGCGAGAGAAAATAGACAATAATAAGAAATATCCCGGCAAGGGAATAACACAATTAACAACTAAATCCCGGCAAGGGAACAACACCATTAGCTTTCACATACCGGCAAGGAAAAATATTCAGTATATTTAACAATCCCGGCAAGGGTTCAATCACAACTCCTTTCAATACTTCCATCTCTTACTCAATGGTATTTATCATTCGAGCCAACGCTCCCAAGTATTAATATTACTACTTCACAACTTATCCTCAAACTCTTCACATTTGTAGAAATCATAATTTAGCTTAGAAGAGTTCCAAATTATCTAAAAAACAAATACAAACAAAGACCCACGATCATGCTAGACTCCGGAATATAGACACTCGTCACCACGCCTATACACCGCACTAGATCAATTAGCAATTAGCAATTTTAACACTCTAATTCTATTCCTTCAAGCCAAAGTTAGATCAAACACTTACCTCAAATGCTCCAAAAGTCCACTCAAGCCTCTAGAATAGCTTTACCCCTCGAATTCGCCACCAAACCGCTCGAATCTAGTCCCAAATTACTTGAATGCATCAACAAATGCTAATTGAATCAACTTGAATGCATAAAAACAAATTTCCTAAAGTTTTACTCAAAATTTCCCAAAATGCCCCAGGGCCCATGCGGTCAAAACCCAAGATTCGAACCAAAACCTGGTTACCCATTCCCCCATGATTCCAATTATATGATTAGTTTTGTAATCGGACCAAAAAAATTGAGGTCCAACTTCCCAATTTTTTGAAAACCCTAATCCTTAACCAAACCCCCAATTCTCATCTATGAAAATCGTTGATTGAAGTTGAAATCATGTTACAAGATGTTAAGGAGTGAAGAAAATAAGTTAGAAATCTCTTACCAATCGTTTTGGAGAAGAAAAGTTGTTTGGAATATCGCCTCTTAGGTTTTGGGTTTTTGAAAAGTAAAAAAATGACTGAAAATCCCGAACTTATATACTTTACTGGGCTGGCGCGGACCAGACAGAAATGTCCCGCGACCGCGCTGAGGAAAGGGAGCAAAAAATGATTTTTTGAACCTACACAGCGCGGACCGCACTGTTTTGGTGCGCGGCCGCGTTGGTTGAACTCCGTCCATATGCCTCACTGAACCTGGACACGCGGACCGCACAGAAATGCACCGCGGCCGCGTGGCATCCAGCGCGAACCGCACTGATTTGGTGTGTGTCCGCACTGGTTGAACTTAAACCAACGACTCTTTGAACCTGACCATGCGGACCGTGCATAAATGCACCACGGCCGCGTGGGGCCTGCTACACTGCCACATCTGATATTTTAAGCCTAAGGCCTCCCGGGACCTGCTCAAAACTCACCCGAGCCCTCGGGGCTCTAAACCAAACATACACATAACTCCAAAAACATCCTACGAACTAATCTGTGCGATCAAATCGCTCAAACACCTCATAATTCATCAAATTAGGCCTCAAGACCCATGATTCCCTTCCAATTTCCGTGAAACATAAATTTTTTTCAGTTTCTAGCTCAAAACACGTCAAATGACGTCCAAATTTAACCAAACTTTACAGATAGTGCTTAACACATATTTAAGACCTGTAACGGGTGTCGGAACCAAAATACGAGCCCGATACCAATATTTTCTAACTCATTTTCATTTCTATTTTTCCTTAATAATTTCAGAAAACAATTTAACAGAAAAATTCTTTTACCGGGGTTCTGGACCTCGGATTTCGACTCCGGGCACAAGCCCGAGTCCCATATCTTTCTACGGACCTCCCGGGACCATCACATCATGGGTCCGAGTCCATTTTACCCAAAATGTTGACCAAAGTCAACTATATCAATATTAATATCATAATTCTTCAAATTTTTCACAGAATTCACATATTTTAACATAAAAACTTTCCAGCTTCGCGCCCGGATTGCACACGCAAATCGAGGTAACTACCATTGAGGTTTACAAGCCCTCAGAAGCGCGGAGAAAGGGAGAAATACGGTGATGACCCTTTGGGTCATCACACATAATTATTGATCCAACCTCTGGAATTAAAACTAGATCTTTATTAAAGAATCTTTGTGCTTTTGAGGCTTTCCTATCTCTTATTAAACCTAAAAATGTTGCTGAGGCTTTGCAGGATGCAGACTGGGTAAATGCAATGCAAGATGAACTAAATCAGTTTGAAAGAAGTCAAGTTTGGCATCTGGTGCCATGACCGAAGGACAAATCAGTAATTGGCACTTAATGGGTCTTCATAAACAAACTTGATGAAGATGGAACTATTACAAGGAATAAGGCAAGGTTGGTGGTTCAAGTCTATAGCCAAGATGGGACATAGACTATGATGAGACTTTTGCTCCTGTTGCAAGGTTGGAAACAATAAGACTCCTCATAGCCTTCGCTGCATACATGGAATTTACTCTTCACCAGATGGACATCAAGAGTTCCTTCCTAAATGACTACTCAAAGGAAGAATTGTTTGCCGAGAAACCTCCAACAAGGAGTGTCAAGATCTTGTATCCAAACTAGAGAAGGCCTTCTATGGACTCAAGCAGTCTCCTAGAGTATGGTATAAAAGATTATCAAAATTTCTACTTGAACATGGCTACAAGATAGGTAAAATTGATAGCACTCTATTCTTGAGGGAAAAAGGTAAGGATCTTCTAGTAGTACAAATATATATTGATGATATAATTTTTGGGGCAACCACTGAAAACTAAGTAAGGAATTTGCTAAACTAATAGGGAGTGAATTTGAAATGAGTATGATGGGTGAGCTTAATTTCTTCTTAGGTTTACAAGTTAAACAAAACTCAAATGGAACCATGATCTATCAGCAGAAGTATACAAAAGAGTTGCTAATATTGAGATACTTTAAAGGCAGTACTGATATTTGCCTTTGGTATCCAAAATGTAGTAACTTTAACGTAGTGGGATATACTGACGCTGACTATGTAGGTTTTCTTGTGGGCAGGAAGAGCACCTCAGGTATAATACACTTTCTTGGTTCATTTCTTGTGTCATGGGCTACTAAAAAGCAAAATTCAGTGGCCTTATGTACTGCTGAAGCTGAGTATGTTGTTGCCGCTTCTTGTTGTGCTCAATTACTGTGGATCAAACAGCAGTTCATGGATTTTGGTATTGAAGTTGGTTGCATCCCTATTTTTTGTGATAACACTAGTGCTATTAGTATGACTAAGAACCCGATTCATCATAAGAGAACTAAGCACATAGATGTTAGACACTATATTTTAAGGGACAACTATGAGAAAGGACTGATCACTATAGAATTGTGTGCTACTAATAAGTAGATTGCTGACATCTTTACAAAAGCACTGAGTAGAGAAAGCTTTAAAAGGAACATGTTAGAACTAGGGATGATTAAGATCACCTAATGGTGGAACCATTTCAGAATATACAATGAAAAAAAATGATTTTTTTGGTAGGAAATCTGAAACTTGTGTAAATATCTAGATTAATCTTTACTCAGTCTCATACTAGAAATAGTATACTCCTGTGCCTTCTGTTGATATGACTCACTAGTCTCCAACAAAATTTTCTCTATTTTGGCAAATTGAGACATGATCAAGAGGATTCTTAGTTAAGAACCTGGTTCATCAGTACTGGTTCATCTGAATAATGAGGTATGTTTTCTACCCTCTGCACAATTAGATATATTAATATTTAAGTCATGAACATAGTCCTATCTATGTTCAAAAACTTCAAAAATCCTATCCATTTAAGTTTGAACCAGTTCCGTTTCAACTAGACTCCTCACCGTATTAAAAAGCCTAGATTCTAGGGAAGCTAAACCGCCCGTTAAACCTAAAATTTTAGGGTGATTAGACTTCTTATTGACTAAAAAAGCTGTCATTGTATATTAATTACCCTTTCCCTTTAAAATCCATAATTTTCAAAACCGTAAAAAAACTTTTGTTTTCTCTTCTTCTCTCTTCCAAAACTCAAATCACCAATTTCTTCCAGAATTTAGAGAAAATGACCGACCCCCAAGATAACTTGGGCACACCTCATACACCTAGTCCCTCCGATTCCTCCACTACTCCTCAACCAAGCAAAACCCTTCAACCTAGGAGAAGGCGAGTAAAGATGCTTGCTCCAAAATTTGTGGTTACATGTGCGCTTTCCAAGAAATTAAATGCAAAATTGAAGGCTAGTCAAGCCCAAGATTCCCAAAATTCTGATGATTCTTCAAGTCTGCGAGTGAGGGGGAAGGAACTGGGTTTTTTGATTCTGCGCAGGTAACTTTTGTGCAAAATCTCTCTATTGAGGTAATTTTTGATCTAGATGAAAACTTGGAAAATCGATTTGTTTTGGTTGGGTATGTTGTTGATGTGGAAACGCCTGAGTCAAGAAGATAAAAATAAAAGAGCAAAAGAAAAAGAGAGTGAGAGTGTGAGCAGTGATGTGAGGGGAAAAGGGAAAGAAGTGGTTGATTCTTCACCCACATATGAAACAGTTAGAATGGCTATCTGTGGAACTGAGCCAGAAAAGGTGGTAGAAAGTACCAAAAATCAGGGGGAAGTGGTTCAGGGGAATCTACTGAAGGACTGATTAATCTTAGCAAACATACAGATGAACCTGGTTCATCTATTGAGGAGACCCTAGCAGATCTTCTGAAGAAGGTTGGTGCCAGCTATAACCCCAAGAAAAAGAGAACTCCAACTCCAAAAACTCCTAGTACTTCAAGAACCACCAAGAAGAGGAAGGCTGCTTCTCCAACGACTACTGATATTCCTTTACCAAAAAGAAGGGCCACAAGAAGTAAGTTAAAGCAGAGTGAGAAGGAAATACAGAAAGATATGGAAGAAAGTAAGAAGAAAAGAATAGAAAAAGGGAAAGCAAAGCTGGCAGAGCCTATTGAGGATGTTGATGTGGATGAGATGGACCCGGTCCATCAAGGTGAATATGTGACTGTGGTAGTGGATATTCATATCCCTAAGCCAAAAGACTGGATCCCTACTGAACATATGATTTTCAGGGCATAAATGATTCAGATCCCAGGACTTCCTCAAAGAAGTCTTCATCTGTATCCAAGTCTGCCGAACCTTCTATTCTGGCTAAAAGGACAAGGTCTGCTGTGAAAGACAAAAAAGTTAAGATTACTGAGGAGGAATATTGGACAGGTGAAGAAGAGTATGAATCCAATAATGAACAAGATAATCTAGCCAAGTTTGGCAAATGAACCATCTTGAAGGGTAGACTTTTGAAGGACTTGGAGGAACCAGGGATGGTTCTACTAGTTGACGCGATAGAGGTTCAAGGGTGGAAGGACATGGTCCTTCAATTAGATTTGAGGCTGGATAGAAATGAGATAATTGAGTTCACGGCCAATGAAAGAGGTAAAGGATAGAAAAGTCACAAATCAGGTGAAAGGGGTTCAAGTGTCTTTTGATACAAAAGAGCTGGGTGAAATCCTTGGTATTCCTTCTGAAGGTTATGATGACTACACTAGGCAAAAATGGCCTAATCTGGACTCTCTTCCTACTGCCTTAGCCATTACAAGGAAGTTCTGTAATAGCATAGAAGTGAATAAGGCCAAGGTTGTGTATAAGAGTGAAATAAAGCCATCTCACAAAGTCCTGTTTGAATTCGTCAACAAGTGTTTACGACCTAGGCAGGAAAGAAGGCACATTGCCAACTACATGGATTTGGTTTTGATGGAGTGTCTGGAAAGTGGGCAGCATATCAACTAACCTGGGTATATGATCAATCTACTCGATCGAGTTATCAATGGCTCTAAGGCCCATGCCACTCCTTATGGTTTCATTCTCACTATTGTTCTTGCCCATTGTAAGGTGCCACTGAATAAGTGGGAGATGGCCATAAGCAAGACCATTTTGGAATCAATACTCTGATTGCTTGTGATAATAAGGTCACTGCCATTCCCAATGTACCTGGTTCATCTAAAAAGACACCTATCAATAGCAAGGTCAGAGCTCTATTGCAGGAGAGCGAGGAAAATGATGCTGAGATAGCAAGGCTGAAGACTCATTTGGCAGAGGTAGAATCTGAGAGAAATACTCTCAGAACTGAGCTCGCAAAGGAAAAGGAGAAGAATGATGGAATTCTTCAAGACATGATTCACCTTCTCCAAGCCAAAACCCAACCCTCCAATTCTTCCAAGCCTTAATTTCTTGAACCTTGCCTATACCTTTCAGTGACCCAAATTAGGGATTGTTTTATTTTTGTTTCTCATGTTTTAACTATTTTTGTTTCTTTTTGTGGATTGTGATAGAATCATATTCTCTATCAATGAAGTTGTTTCTTTTGATCTTGTTAACTGTTTCATTTTTCCTTGATAGTTTGAATGTGTAGTTGATTACTGATGATTAATCCATGAATGCATTTGCAGTTGCCCTTGTGGCCATGAGTAATTTTTAAAATCTGGGAATCACGCTGCATTTATGCAACTTTTTGATGATGCAAAAAGGGGAAAAACAATATTATGCTTTATATTCTGAATAGTGATATTTATAACCTAATGAACCTGGTCTTTGTGATAAGTGAGAAAAATTTCTAACATTGCATAGATGTTGACCTGAGTTATGGCAGGACCTAATTGTATGAAAAGCACAGATTTTGTCATCATAAAAAAATAAAGAATTTGTTGGCCCAAGTAAAGGTTAGTTTTGAAGACTGGCAAAGGAACTTAGACATGAACCAGGTCCATCCCAGTGAAGCACAGATACGGATAGACTTAAGCATGTGAGATGCGCATGAAGGAGAGAAACTTAACTTGAAAGAAGTAATATCTCCTGATCCCGATTGAAAATGTTGCATATTGGACAAGGAGAAGGACTCCTTACCCAAAGAGAACACGGTTTGAGAAAGGGAAGGAGTTAGAGGTTGAGATCAACTAGAACTCTTCCACCAACGAATAGTAGCATCAAATTTCTAGTCAATATCTATTTACTAACTCTATAAATATTAGTGTTGTTCTCTTTTATAGGTAACGCGCATAAGCAGAAGTTAAACGTGAATTGAGAGCAAAATAGCAAGGCAATTTTGCAAGCAATTTGTGTATGATTCAAGCGTGCAAACTTGAAGCTACTTGAACCAGATAGAAGAACCATTTCCAAGTGTCTGTCTTTTATTCTAGTTCATTGTAGTAGGTGGTTCCATATTGTACCTTTCAACTTTAACTAGAAGCAATTGTATTATGTACTTAGAGTTTTCAATTTAGAGTTATCTTGAAGTTGTCGTAACAGTTGAGGTTGTGTGCCACAATGGGATTAGAGTTAGTCCTAGGTTTACAAAAGAGTATTTGTAAATGCATTTTTGGCTCGGTGATTTTGGTGGAGAGTTTTGAGAAAATCCTACTGGAAAGTAGGTCATGGTATTTCACCTTTTGAGCCAAGTAATTTCCACGTAAAACACTTGTGTTCTTTACTTTCTGTAATAGTAGGTTAAGAAAAACTTAGTAGAACCATGTCCTTCCATAAATAACTTAAGCGAAAAATTGATCACCACACATATCACCCCCCTCCCTTGTGTGGTATTGAAGAAAATCCTACTGGAAAGCAGGTCGGGATTTTTTCACCTTTTGAGCCAGGTATTTTTCACGTAAAATACTTGTATTCTTTACTTTCCGCATTTACTATTTTTTCAATAGTAAGTTAGGGAACAATTAGAATAACCAGGCCCTTCCATAAACAACTTAAGAGAAAAATTAGTCACCACACAAATTACCCCTCTCTTGTATGGTATTGAAGTATAAAACATCAACATCAACATAAGATTTCAGAACTTCACGCATATGTTCAAAAAATAAATATTTGGATGCAGCAAAAATACTCCAATGGTCATCGCAGCAGATTGAGATTCAAGGAACAAACTAAGAATGACAGGGGTGACGAAAATAAAGGCGGCGAAAACGTTTTCTCCAAATGCTTGGTTGGGACATTCAACGACCCCTTTAATCTCAGCCCCAACACAGAATTTATCAAACAATGGTTCCTTTACAGGTGGAAGAACAATGTAGGGCTCATTGTTATACCCTTATGCCACAATAAATTTCTCTTTGAGTTCCCATCGAGGCTTGAAGCGGTGCAAATCATAGCTGGTGAGTGCTTCTGGAATGGTTGGCATCTCACGCAGAGGCGAACCCATAATTTGAAAATGACGGGGCACCAGTATCATTAGAGTGAATTACCTAATTGATCCGTGAACATAAACTTCAACTTCATCATACTCCCAACCTAACCTACGAACACAAATTTTAAAATAAGTATTCCAAAAAAAATTTTGCACATCCTTGCATACAAATGAACTAAACTTGAATAAACTTTAAAATGTAAAACAAGCTTAATGGCCTTAATATCTATTCATGACATACAATAATAATCTAATATTGTCGCAAAAAGAGAACTAAAGAAGGCACAATTTAAATCAAAATACAAACTTCAATATTATAGAATATCTTTAATTGATACTAATATAACAAAAGTACATCATTCACTTATACTTGAACTCGATGCATTCTCATACTCTGAAAATGGTCAATAATAGCATCATTGCTTGCATTTGCAAATACTTCTTTTTAAAGCAACAAACTAAACAATTATTTTAAAATGCATCACTAATACTACTACGCAATTCATCCTTGATGTACTTCATGGATGAGAATTCTCTTTCTACCATTGCAGTCGCAACAGGTAAAATTACAGTCAACTTCACAAGTAAATAAATAAGTGTTGCAGCAAAATGCACATGCAAGTATACGCGGCCGTCAAGTAATAAAGTGACTAAAAGTCAGATGTCAAACCCATGAGGACTTGTGATTGACAATTAATTAAATTAGACTATACTAATTATCTAAACAAGAATTAAATCAAAAGTAGTAATGCCTAAAGTAATTAAACTAAAAATAAAATAACTAATGAAATTTAGAGGAAGAGGAGATTTTTATATTATCAATGTAATAAAAATGATCTAGGGTTACAAGATATCTAACATTCCTATTGTATTCTTCAATTGAATTAAATAACTAATTTATCTCGTTTATTGGTTGACATGGTTAATATTGGTCATAAGAATCTGTCGAGTTCTTACTTGCCTATTCAAGCTAACCTAACGCTTATATGTCTATGGAGTTAGAATCAACAAGATCGTATTTAACATTCCTGTAAATCAACCAAGCAAGGCAATTAGATATGTGTCTATACTAATTGCGAATCTGTTTTCCGATGCCCAGGTTCAAGAACTTGCTCTACTTAATCCTATATGCAATCTAGAATTCGCATTTTCGAGTTCAACTCTAAATTCGTAGATATTATTCAATTGGTTATCAAGCAATCAAATAATTAAATGCAAGATTGAATAAATAAACCAATATGATAAACTAAGAAATCAAAATCAATAGCATAATAACAATAGTCATGAAAGAACCATAACCCTAGAACATGAAGTTTAGCTCCACATAGACATGGTAGCCAAACAACAAATCATACAAAGAAACATAAAAATTATAAAGTTTGGTGGAAGAAAAGATTAAACACGACCTCCACGGTGGCTCTGTGCTTGTATTTTTCTCTCAAAAACGTCCTCCCCTCTCAAAATAGATTTAGGTTGGCTTTTATATGAGTTGGGGGTGTCTTGAGATCGAAATAACTGAGTCCTAGCCGAAAACGAACACTTTCCTGTCTTGAGCGTCGGGGGAAGCGTGAGGCACTCACCCTAGTGCTCAAATTTTATACATTTTGTAAATTGCACCACATCCAACGCCCCACGTTGGCCGTGGCCCTCAAATTTTGCTTTCTGCCTTTTTGTCCGATTTTCGCTCTAATTCGCACCATTTCATCCCAAATTGCATCCAAATGATTCCTGCACATAGAAATACCACAATTTAGCAAAAATCATCATATTAAACATAAAAAATTGTCAAGACATCAGTAAAATGTGAGGCAATTTATATCAAAATATGCATACATTAAGCCGATTATCAATGTCTCCACAAGATTTACTTCAACCAACGCTTTTGTTAAATCACCAATTCCTTTAAAATTCGAGAATATAGGGTCACCATGTTTCATATGCAATATGAAAGTGTCAAGTAGGTGACTAAGATCTTGAAGCTTGAATTCACCAAACTCATCTGGATAATACTTGGTCAATGTCATTATTCTTTTCTTATCAAAATTAGCAAACGAATTAGCCGGATTCAAGCTAGTCATACCAATAAGCAAGTTACCACTAACAATATCAAAATGACTATTAAGCTCATGAAATTGCGAATCAATAACTGTATAAAAAAAACTCAACATGTAAATGATGTGAATAAGCAACACTAGAAGGCCGACGCTTCGACTTTTTAGGAATATAGAATTTTTCCATATTGGGCACCAAAATGTCATGTTTATCACAAAACAAAAAGACTTCATCCATTAATGATTTCCATCCTTCATCTCTCATTTGTTGAAATCTTTCCTTTTTAAGGTAAAGAAATATCATGGCATTGATAATATCTTGCTCTTTCTTCTGTAAAGCTTTACTCAGGTCGTTCGACATCAACAATACCTTCAACATCAAGTGAAGCATGAACACAAATTCAAATGAATTTATTTTACTCAAAAAAGCTTCTTCTTGCAATCTATCATTAGCCTCAGAACCTTCATATTCAATTACCCCAAGCACATGAACAATAAATGCAAATAAAACAACAAAGTTATCTAATATTTTACAATGTGATCCCCAACGAGTGTCATCTGGCCTTTGAAGCTCTCATTCTTGATTTAATCATTTACCACTTTGAACTTCACCATTCTCTAGCAACCGCTCCAATAATTCTACTTGATGGTCTCGAAGTTTATCTTTATGTTTAATGGATACTCCAATCACATTCAACACATTAAAAACTATAGCAAAGAAAGTTTCCACCTCATTATGTTTTTAAGCAACATCTACAAGCGTCAACTGTAATTGATGAGCAAAACAATGAATACAATGTGCCGGAGGAGTTTCTTGCAAAATTATATCTTTAAGACCATTCATTTTTCCTTGCATATTACTAGCTCCATCATAGCCTTGTCCACATATTTTGGATGGATTTAATGAGTGTTTCATTAGAAAAGAAAGTATTGCTTCCTTTAACGACTTTGCAGAGGTATCACCAACATGAACAAGACCAATAAATGGCTCGTTCACTTGGCCTTTTTTGTCAACATATCGCAAATCAAGGGCCATTTGTTCATGGTGTGAAATATCCTTGAACTTATCAACTAATATCCCCAAATAATCCCCATCTAAATAATTGATTATAGCACTTTTACGGTTTCTTGTGTACAAGCACTCACACTGTCCTTTTGAATTTTTGGCGAAGTCATCATATCAATTTTTGGAGCATGTTTCAATTTGACTCTATACACTTGAGGGAGTCTCTTTGCAAGCCATTTCAAAATCCCGACAAAAAGGCCTTTGTTTTTTGAAGAATCACTTTCATCATGACCTCGAAAAGACAATCCAAAGTACAAGAGGAACTTTGCAACATCGATTGATGCTTTTAAACAAATTTGGTGCTCATTTCTTTGTTTCTCAGATTTATTATCAAAAAAAACTTGAATTGATTGAGATTGATTTGAAAAGTCTAACATCTTGTTGAAACACTTGTGGTGGAGGCTTTTTACTTGACCAACATGTAAAGGAAGTCTTTCCGAATTTATTCCAAGACTTAAAGCCCGTTTTTCTGAAAGAGTCACTCGTGCTTCCATGAACATAATCATTTTTGAATAAATAAGAACACAAACAAATATGGCATCTTTCTTTATACTATACTCCAACAATCTAGAATTCGAACCTTTAAACCAACCCGGACTAAATTGATGCATTTTATTACCGAACAAAGTTTTAGGAAACTTATGATCAACTGGTTGGCAATGTCCATTTTGAATGTAGTGTCTTCTTACTGATCCCGTATTCTAGGACTATATTATCAATGAGTACTCTCTTTCCAGGATCGGGATTGAATAATTTCTTATCAAACTCATCTATAAGATGGAGTCCAATAAATTTAAGAGTCTATCAAGAATACAAACAAACATAATATTAGTAAAGCAATCACACCTCTTTTATCAAGAATAAAAAAATACTACAACTTATTGAATCTAATACTACAACTCTTTTGTAAAGATATTTTATGGGATAACTTGCAAAATCTTATTATAGGGTCTTAAACTATTTTCTTACCAAACTGGAGCAATTCATAGCATTCTAAAATCACCAGAATTACTTTTTGGTTCACTTAGAACTAAATATAATCTTCCCACTCTGAAGGAATATAATATTGTCCCAACTCTTTGTCTCACGCAGAATCTGACACAAAATCAGGTGCACATTTTGTTTGATTATTCAAAAATGATAAAAAGCTAACCGAGTCATAGCGAGTTAGTGAAACAACTGAATTCTAAAACTTAAATGCTTACTATTTTATAGAGTAATAACTATAAAATCAAACTCAAGCCCCTCTAAAAAATTCTTCAATTAAAAAGAAAATCAATAGCAAGTTTCAAAGTAAGAGAAGCTTTAAGTTATAAATAAAAAATTAGTTTCAAAGTAAGAGAAGCGCTAATCAGAGATTAAGGAAGAAGGGTTCTCTATTTTGAAAAGAGAAGTGACAGAGGCGTACTGGTGGAGGCGAGCTTTGATTTTTGATTGAGGAAGAATGGAAGAAGTGAAGAAGAAGAGCTAGAGAAGGGGATTGTCGTCTGTCGAAGTGAAGAAGAAGATGCCGCTTGGGGCTTTTGATGTTTGAGGCTTTTGACTATTATTTAATTATTAAAAATTCAAAATATAATTTAATTGAGAATATGTGAAATAAAAAATTATTAATTAGTCAAATGTCGACTAGTGACTAATAAATAGCACTATTTTACTAAGTAAAAGAAATTTAAAAAAAATTGTAGCAGGCAGGTTTCGAACCAGCATCGTGTGACTAGGAGCAGGGCTTATGCTTAGAAGCGGACCATTACTCCAGGCACGATTTCGTTAATGAGGGGGATATTTAAGGGGTCCCCAACTATATACAACTCTATATATATACACACACAGAGTTTTTGCCGAAGTTAACGAGTTCACGTGACCCCTTAAGGACAGCTGTAGGTCCGCTTTTGGTCTCACACTTTAATGGTAGTCGCCATAAAATGGTGCAACTCCAACAAACAGCAAATCTGAGCAAAAATAGGTAAAGCCTTTTGGTATTCCATTGTATGCATGGAACACTAATACCTTTTGGGTTTGTTAGGGATAACTGTGGTGATTTCATTAACACTGATGAAGACACGAAGCCTAAGACACACATATTTTGGGCTAGAATTTCTGTTAAATTTAAGGAAGGTGGTTTACCCAACAATTTATTAGGATTTGCCCTGAATTTCTAATTTATTAGGACTATGTTTCTTGAAGGAATAGAAAAAGACTCCTAAAAGGATTAAATATCCTTAATATGTCTTATCTTTTTCTTGGAAGACAAGTTTTGCATATCTATAAATTAAGGATCTCTACTTCTCAAGAACAAAAAATATATATCTACAATGTAGTCATTAAAGAGTTTGATTTAGGGGGAGATTTTTCTCTCGATAGTTTTTCTTCTATTATATTAGTTTTATAATATGTAGATCAATTGACCAAACGATTATAAACTATTATGCTTAGTTTATTATATTTTTCTTTTATCGTCTGATTTATCGCCTACCAATCTTTGTATTTTTAGTTTTCACATGCACCATATTATTTCAGTCCCAACACAATTTGGTACTAGAAGTTGGGAAGTTGAAGTACAAAATAACGATTTTGGAGGACAATCTCATAGAAATTGTCATCGTCGGTGGAATAGAGAGTCAAATAAAGAGAATTGGAGTGGAGGCGAAGAAGTAGGGATGACAATGGGGCAGGGCTGGTTTAGATGTATGCGGGTACGGTGCGGGTTTGAGTTTTGCGGGTGTTGTGCGAGGCAGTGCTGGTTAGAAATATTGTTATTTAAAATTAAGCAGTTGCGGGACGGTTGCGGGTTCAAGCCATGAATTGACTACATACTGCTTCGGAACATAGCAAACTTGTCATAAATCCATTTATTTTGTTGTTTTGTCCTACATTATAAAGAACTCAATCGATTTAGTTTTATTGAAACTTTTTAATCCAATCTTTTAAGTATTATTTTAGTTTATAAATATCCCATTTATTTTTCTTGTTATACCCAAATCAAGCAATGAAAAGTAAATAATTTCCTCCGTCTTGGTATATATTCTTCCTTCCTCTTTCTTTTTAGACCTCTAGTTTTCAAATAAAATAAAAGAAACTTAAACATGGAGTTTCTGATTTCACAAATTCTTTCCATGTACATATGGAAGTGCATGCTTTCTTCTGGTATTAATACTAGAAATTTTTGTTAAAGGAATTAAAATTTGTTCTGTCCTTTCAATTCAGTTATCCAAAATGTTTGAATTCTTCGTTGGTTTGTTAGTACTTAGATGATCTTACCATCTCTCTTATAGTTTAATGCATAAGAGTTCAAAAAAATTGCAGGTGCGGGGCGGGGCGGGACGGGACAAGGCGGGACGGGACGGGGCGGGGCGGATTTAAATTTTGTGAGTTCAGACAGAACCCGCCCCGCACTGCCTGCCATTCCTATGAAGAAGATGAAGTCAAGTACAGTAGCTTCGTCACCAAGACTAATGATACTAATGTCCAACCTGTAAAACCTAAGCCACTACATTTGGGTTTGAACCACTTTAATTCAAAATAAAGTGGTCAAAAAAACTGATGATCTGGTCAATAACCCAGCCCACTCCGTGAAAGCCCAGAAAGATAAAGGTAAGCAACAAAATTTTGACCAAAAATTAGATCAACTTTATTATTCTAAGGGCCCAAAAATTAAAGGAAAGAGAGTAATGACAAATAAATATAGAGGGTTGTTGGGCTAACTTTGATCTTTGCCTCAACAAATCTATCAGGCTCTTGATTGAAACATATTCGACCCTTTATCAGTAGATATATAAATAGCCTCTACAGAACCCTCTAGACTAATTACTCCAGCTCCACAAACAACCACTTATGAGTTGACTTGTGAAGCCGATAATAAAGTAAATCGTGCAACTACCATCTACAACCATGTTCACCCTTGGGTGCTGACATCGCTACCACCAATTAAAAGCTCCTCGGAGGCCGACTTCTCCTCTTTTTCTCTCATGGTATGGGATGAGCAATTGGGGTACGCAAGTGATTCAAAATCCCGTGGTTGTTGAAATTTCAATGTGGAAAAATGCAATTATGTCTAAAGCATGAAAAGCATTTGAGTTAAATGTTGCTGGCTTTCAGCATGAAATTTTTGATATTAAACTGCGAACAGGGGAAAAAAAGGTGACTACAACTATAACAGCAAAAATTGTGGTCGATCCCAAGGAAAAAAGCAAAAAGAAGCAGATAATTGAACTTGTAACACTGAAGTGTGGACTTAGTTATGAAGGTAGAAGAAAAAGGGATAATGGTAGGTACTCAAGGACTTTATCTAAATGAAAGTCGAAATTCTCTATTAGAATATACAAGGACAAAATGATGGGAAAAGGCAAAGTACAATCAAGTCTCTAGTATAGAAGTGAAAAGTGGATATAATATGTTTTCAAAAACAAAAATTAAATAGTGGTCAGTTTCTTTGGTTAGAAAGTTATGGGGTAGTCTCAAGATAAAATAAGCTATTTTAAACTTAGTTGGTAACAACAGGGGAATAATTATGATCCGGCCAGAAGAAAGTGAAACATCCTAGGTATTCAACGTGTCAACTACACTTTAACTTGTATGCTATAAATTACACAAGATCAATTTAGATGGTGCTTCAGGGTCTATATCCCTCACACAAAACCTGAAAGAGAAAAGATTTGGTGTGAACTCGCAGTGATCAGAGACATTTTTAATGAGCAATGGGTGATAGGGATTTCAATGTATTTATATATTCTAGTGAAAGATTTAACTACATCAAAAGATCTAAAGCACTGCATCAGAAGATCTAAAGCAATGAAATCCTTCTCTACCATCATTCATGACCTTGATATTATTGATCTTCCTCTTCAAGGGGCCTTTTATACTTGGTTTAGGGGTACAAGCTTTCAGGATTGATAGATTTTTTTCTCTACTGAGTGGAGTGACAACTTTGGGGCTATGAAACAACCTGCTCTTCCAAGGGTAATCTCATATCACAACTCATTACTCTTAGAATGGGGAGAATGAGAATCTAACTCTTCCTACTACAAGTTTGAGAATATGTGGCTCCAGGTGGAGGGATGATGGGTTTTTAATGTCTTTGCCTTATGCTTCTTATGTTTTGATGATATAACAAAATTATTGTGAAGAACCGGATAGAGAACCTGACCCACGTAGTATACATTTCAAATGAATAATGCCCAGTCTGATCTCCAGCAAATGAATGAATAACTACAAAGAGGAATACAATAGGGACCCGGTGACCTGATCCCTTAGGGTTCTCCGATAGAAGTACAAGTAAGTGATTGTTCACAACTATTACGAAAAGGAGCACATTAGGGACCTGGTCCCTTAAGGTTCTCTGAAAGGAGTACAAGTCAACTGTATAGCTGGAACGTAACAGCAGACAGTGACTGTCTCGCAACTGTTATAAAAGAGGAACACAATAGGGACCTGGTCCCTTAGTGTTCTCTGACAGAAGTACAATTCAGCTATACAGCTTGAACATAACTGCACAAAAGTGACAGTGCAGCAGACAGTGTAACAATCACTTCTCATTGGGAAGAAACATGTACTAATAATTGACATCACCAACCATTGTGATGTCTTTTTTTAGTATAAAACCTAGTGCAAGGCACAAGACTTCACTTGTGCATTAAGTGATATTCTCTCAAGTATAACAGTATTCGTCCGGCATTGAAGTCACTGGTGTGTCAAGAACAAGAAGATAACTCCACTAAGTATCAGTTTCATAATGAATTTATGTGTATCCGTAGTTGAGTTGTAATATTGTTATTTGTTCTTTATCGTATCTCCTATCTTGCTTTCTTTGAAGCTTTGTCCTAGGAAAAAAAATTCATAAACTTTTGAGTTTATGTTGTGACTAGGTTTAGTCATAAGTTTAAAGTCTTTATAACTAGAAGAGTCACAAAGTGGCTTGTGGTGAGAGCATTACAAGTTAGTTGATGTTTTTGTAATAGAGTATTACAAAGTGTCTTGTAATAGTGAGATTGCAAGTTAGTGAAGTTAAAAGCCTACAAGTGTAGGTCGTGGTTTTTTGATCCCCTTGTATGGAAATTTTTCCACATAAAAATACCCTATCTTCTTTATTTATAGTTTTATTAGAATTCTCAGCATAACCTCATAGAGGACCAGGTACTCTATTATTTGGTGGACTAATACAAACTAACAATTGGTATCAGGGAAGGTTCTTTCTAAATGGTTAACACCTAGAAAGAATCTCAATAACTGATCCACCCAACTTTGAGAAAGGACAATCAACCTACAGACCACCTAGATTCAATGGTCAGTACTACAGCTGGTGGAAGACTCACATGCATGAATTTATAATGGCTGAAGATTCAGTATTGTGGAACATCATTTGTGATGGTCCATATATTCCTATGAATAAACTTGAAGAAACTGGACCAATGGTGCCGAAAGACAGAAAGGAGTACAGTGATATTGACAGAAAAGCTGTAAAAAAGAACTATCTCACTAAGAAAATCTTGGTATATAGTATAGGACCCGATGAGTACAACAGAGTCTCATCTTATGATACTGCCAAAGAAATATAGGAAGCGTTGAAAACCGCACACGAAGAAACTACTCAGGTTAAACAATCCAAGATTGATATGCTTACCACAGAGTAGAGCTCTTTAGGATGAAGGATGATGAGTATATACAGGATATTCACACCAGATTTACATCCATCATAAATAAGCTTCATTCACTTGGAGATGTTATTCCCGGAAACAAGTTTGTAAGAAAAATCCTAAGTGTTCTACCTGGTTCGTAGGAAAGTAAGGTAAATACCATCATTAAAGCTAAAGATCTACAAACTCTAACCATGGATGAGCTGATTGGCAATCTGAAGACATACGAATGAAAATAAAGAAACACACTGAAAGAAGAGAGCCAAAAAAGGAAAAGAACCTGGTACTTAAGGCTGAAAGCAGTGACTCGAGTGAAGAAGATAGTGATACGGCCTATCTTACTAAAAAATTTCAAAAGATGGTTCGAAGGAATTGTGGTATACCAAAGAGGGGCAATTCAAGTAAATAAAGGAGCAATGATCTCTGTCACAGGTGTGGAAAGCCAAGGCATTTCATCAAAGACTGTCTACTTGCGAAACAGAAGCAATACAAACAAAACCCTATCAAAGCAGGAAAAAGGAACCTGGTTCCAGACAAATGATTCAGTTAAAAAAGTGCAGCTGACAATATTGTAAAGCAGGATCTTGCTACTTGGGGATACTACTCCAGTGAATCAGAAAGGGAACCAGATGTAGAAAAGAGTTTCATGATGGCAGTAGAAACTGAAGCAACGAAGTATGATTCACTGTTTGCGTTGATGGCTCAGTTTGATGATGATGAAAAAGATGAAGATGATAAGGTAAATTTCAGGGATGTTCAGAGAAATCTAAAATCTTATTCTTCTAAGAAGTTAAGGTCATTAGCAAATGTTCTAATTGATGCTTATTATAGCCTTGACAATGATAAGGAGATCCTGACAATAGAAGGAGAAGCCGAATAATCTATAGACAATCTGGTGGTATGTGTAGTGGACCTAAATAAGACCATAGATAATCTTGAAAAAGAAAAGGAAGCCTTGAATGAAAGAATAACTATTATGGAAAATGAGAGATAACCTGATAGTAGTAGTTGTTGATTTAAAGGAAACAATAGAAGGTCTTAGCAATGAGAAACACACCCTAGAAGAAAATATTACAACTACTGAGCAAGAGAGGGATGACTTTTTAGTGATAATTACTGATCTAGAGGAAACCATTGAGGGACTCAATAGAGAACATAGGAATGTGAGTCTTTGGAAAGGGAAGGAAGTAGCTAGTGAGACACACATCAAGCATGAAAAAGAATTAACTGATGTGAAAACTAGTCTATGTGGTGAACTTGAGAAGAATCGGCAACTTCAAGTTGAGTTGGAGAAAGTAAGAATTGATCTTGAGAAATATCTGAAGTGGACCTGGTCCTCGGATGCTGTCACTGCAATGTATTTTAACAATAGTGGAAACATGCAGGGCATCGGGTTCCAAAGGGAGAAAACTCCTTACAACCCTCACAGCAAGTACATCACCATCACTAATAACTGGTTGTGTACCCACTGTGGGAACAATGGGCACTTTAAAGAAACTTGCCAGGCCAGGGTTCAGTCTGTTCAGAAAAACAAAGTGTTTACTAATAAAGTGACTACTAACAAGGGACCAGGTACCACTCGCAAGAAATGAATGTTGCCTGCATGGACTAGAAAAGCCCTTATCCATCCCTTCTATCATAATAAGGGACCCAAAGTAGTTTGGGTTACTAAATCTAACCCATAATTTGCATGTGAAGGGAATAATAAGAGGAAGCATACTGCAATGGATCATGGACAGTGGATGCTCAAAGCATGCAACTGGAAACATCATGGATTTCTTCTCATTGAAAGCCCTACAAGAAGGGAATGTATCTTTTTTCTAAAAAGGAGAGGGTAAATTCTTTGTGTCTGTAAAGTTAGAAAGGTTCTTTGCCACCCAATTGGGAACGTGTACTATGTGAATGGCCAAAGTACAGTCTCCTGAGTGTTTCTCAAATCTGTGATATAGGTAACAAAGTAGAAGTTCTTATCAAAAGTGTGCACAGTTACCAATCTGGTAACTGGCCAAGTGGTCTTAATGGCCAAAGGAAACTAGAATATCTACTTTGCTGAATATGAATCTCCATAAGCTGCTGATATGAGATGTTTGAAGTCAGTTGATGATGACACAGAACTTTGGCATGAAAGATTGGTGCATGCAAGCTTCTCACCTCTGAATAAATTAATTCAAAAAGACCTGGTTTGGTGGCCTGCCAAACTCAAGATTCACCTGGACACTGGTTCACAAAATAAAGGAGGAGACTCTCGAGGTATTAATGGTCCTTGTCAAGAAGATTCAAGTGAAGATCAAATTGAAGGGAGAATGGATCAGATCTGACCACGGGATAGAATTCAACAATGCCAAACTTGATTAGATTGTATCACAAAAAAATGGAATCACACACAACTTCTCAGCACCAAGGACTTCTCATCAAAATATTGTTGCTAAAAGGAAAGAACATAAGTCTGGAAGACATGGCATGGACAATGCTCATCAATAATGATATCGCCAAAAATGTCTGAGCAAAAGCAATAAACACGTGCATCCTACCTAGAGGACAGGTGTATGATTAGGTCCCTCCTGGATAAAGCCCACTATGAGCTGCCAAATGGATGAAAATCAAAGGCAACTCATCTGAGGACTTTTTTGAATAAAGATTCCGTGTTCTCAATAGTGGGAAGGACCAGCTTGGGAAGTTTGATGCAAAAAGGCGATAAAGGAATCCTTCTAGGATACTCCCTACAAAGTAAAGGCCACAACGTTTACAAAAAAAAAGGGCACACTGGGTGAAGGGAGCGTTCATGTGCTATTCAATGAGACACCTTCCTCTAACAAAGGAGGAAGTAGTGATGATCAATAAAATGAACCATCTCTGGTCCCTGGGAAATATCTAAGGTTTCGATTGGGAATCCAATATATGATGTGTAAGATGAATGAGACACGTGAAAGACAATGTAACATCCTCTTCCACTTCTCACAAGGAACCTGGTATTGAAATTGCTACCGCTGAAGCTAAAGAAAGAATAAAGATACAATACAAGACACACCACAAGTAACAGAACAAGGAGTGCAGCGAAATATAATTAACCTACCAAGTTCCTCCACCAATCAAAACCTTAGTGCCAAACTGGAAACTAAAAATCTCCCATCCACCTGATAACACAATCACTCCCTTCCATTCTGAACTGAGATAAGAAATCAAAAAATATATTTTTTTCCTTTCCCAGTCCCTTTTGTATTTCCACTCCACGATATAATCCAAATTCAAGTCCCATGGAATAATACTTGAAGGCTACCAAAAGAAGTCTTGAGTTACCTTAAGGGAACACAGGACCTGGTCCAGTATCACTTTGCAGGTGACAGCTTAACCTTATCTAGTATGCTGATGATTTACTATCCAGGTTATCTTGTGGGTAGAAAAAGAACTTATGGAATGGTTCACTTGTCATGATCATGTCTCATCTCTTGGGGCACAAGGAAGCAAAACTCAATGGCTTCGTCAAAAACTAAAGCAGAATATTTCAAAACAAGAGGACCAAGCACATTGAGTTGAAGCATTATATTCTGAGGGTCAATATGGAGAAAGAGTTTATCTGTGAAAAGTCTTGTAGAACAGAAGACCAAATTCCAGATATCTTCACCAAAACCTTGCGTAAGGAATATTCTGAAAGAAACAAGGTGAAATTAAGGTCATGAGAGTCTAATGGAGAACCTGATTTTCCATCAGTTGGCTATGCAAAACACCTTAAGGTAAAATTAGCTAAAGTATTTATGATCAAGCCTAACTCACATCGATATTGTTGCAGGTAAACACGCATGACGATCATAGAAGCTAAAGGTACAGTTATGAACAACGAAATAAGAGCTCCTAAAAGTTTTAAAAAAAATATTTGGCCATTAGGTTCCTGTACCACAAGTTAGTAGTAATGTATTTTTCTCTGCATGCTATCTCAAAATGGTAACATAACTAACTCAACTACCACATCATCTGACTTTTCAAAGTCTACATGACATGTCTTGTCTTTCAAATCCCTTCATCCCCTCTATACGATAAAGTTTTCCCACAAACCTACAACCGTTTTTAGAACTATTGAGAACCCATTTCTCTCTCTTCTCATCATTAGTCCCTCTTCCAATAAAACTCTCTTTCTCCCTCACAACAAGTCATGAACCTTCATTTCTTTTGTATATCTGTGATCCTCTTTCATTTCTCCTTCTAACTCTACTCCTATAATGACAATTGAATAATCGCTTCCATCTCCCACCATTAAAACCACTCCTACTTCCCTTCCACTCTTAAAATCATCTCTAGAAATTCACTATTCCACTCTCTCAAATACTACTGTGTCCATACCTGGTTCGTCCTTTTTTCCTATAGTTTTCCTTTTTTGAAAAAACTTGTTTCTCTTCCTCCTTTCCATAAATTGAAAACCCTATGTCTCATAACTCCTCTGATATCATCAAAGAACACTCATGAGGCTTTACCTCTTAAGTGTCAGAAGTCTTTAAGGACAATCTTGATTAGTATCTGAACTCCTCAATGCTGGACTTGGTGACTCTCACAGAGTCACCAGAAAAGGAAGCAACGCATAACATCATGGCTATCGCTGTAGAGAGTATGGTAAATGAAGGAGGATATCTCTTGTCTGAGTATCAAGGGGAAGAAACTCCATTCCTTGTTGACTTAAGAACCATATTACTCCTCGAATCATTCGCTCATGAGGCGTTCCCAGAAAAAACTTTGACGAACTTGATTCTCTTCCAGGTAAACCCACTTCTGCACCTACTGATCCTCCTAAGCTCTTAGAATTTTCCTCCAAGTCACCCACTATTAGGTCGCATTAGAAGATGGCTTCGAGTCTACATTGCAGAAAAGTAGGAAGAGTGTCAAGACAAGGAAAAAGAGGAATATGAATCAAGGGGAATTTGTTGCTGTAAAAAACGTTCCAGTAGATGGGGTTGATAGAAATGCACTAAAGGAACCTAGTTCCTTCGTGAAACAATCTATAAAAGCCCAATAGTCTATGGATGAAGCTTCCAACAAAACTATTGAGAAACAAAATCATGTAACCGTGAAAAGCTGCATCAAGTCGAAAAAGAGTCCAGTTGAGCAAACCATGTCTGAAGATGATACAATTGTCGCGCCCCCTTTTTTCTTTCCCCGCGGAAGAATTGTGTTTATGACATTTTGGTATGGGACATCTCTTTATTTTTGGGAAAGGGGTTTGCATTTTTGAAGAGTCGCCACCTATCGATTTAAGGTGTGTTAGGGCACCTATAAGATTCATCTATAACTACGTTTGGTAACCAGAGATAGGGTAAGGGCTTGAAATTATCCTAAGAGAAAGGTGTTAGACACCCCTCAGGATCCACTAGTGTGCTTCCCGGCCAGATAGTTTTTGTGAATTCGTACAATTAGCAAGTAAACAAGTATATCTCAAATAGTAGGGGATTTAAGTTTAAATACACAAGTGTAAGAAAACAACTAATGAAAAAGCTATATTTTGAAAATGATTACAATCTGAGCATATTTGTTAATGTAAAGGGGTGTCCTAGGTTTGTTTACAATATGGATCGCATCAGTACAATCCCTGATAATCACTGCTCAAAAAAGGGGATATGCGTGGCATTAGCGTACGGGTCATCATATCCATATCTACCCTTTCCCGCCCCGTAAAGGTAATTAAAGCGAGGGTTGGTCTCCACCCCTATTGTATGTTGTTACCCGTCCCTTTTTATCAGTCCCAGAGGAATTTGGGACTCCTACCTCATAAGAAGGAGGTTCTAGGCAGAACCTCAGGTTTAAAGGCAAAATACTAAGGCGACATGCAATAACAAGTAGGACTTCAATTAAGGGGATCATGGAAGACAAATGAAAGGCTCAAAATATACCTCCAGAGGTAATGCACATAGACAACATGACTCATACACAATTAAATTCTGAATTTAAATCCTATGCATGGTATCTAAGTGATAACAACAAAACCAGATTGATCCCATGACTCAGAAAAGAAGTCCGAATCAGGCTCGCCTACTGGTTTTAACAGTCTATAATTAAACACTAATCAAAGAGATAATTCTAGTTTTATTCAAAGTTGATTATATAAGGCTTGACTATGCGTAAAATAATATGCAATAGTTATTCAGAATTATTAAAATAGTTTGGATATTGTTTTGACCTAAAACATGTTGTTATACATATTGCAAACACATTCAAGGATTATTACCAGTTTGTTTAAAACAGGGTGAGATTTTTTATACTCCTTTTCATGCGTCAGTAGTTTAACTAAGCATAGCTAAGTGAGTATGAACGAGAATCTAATCATAATATCTAATAATTTATATGTAGGATTCCTAAAGCAAGATTTCTAAATGGGCAGCATGATTGCAGAATTTCCTAAGAGCAGGATTTCTACATGCACGTGGCATGATTACAGAATTTCCTAAAAGCAGGATTTCAAAATGCACAACATGATTACAGATCTAAGAGAAGGATTTCTAAATGCACATGGCATCGCATAACATAATAGTAAAGTGTTAATTATTAGCCAATTTAAACACATGATTTTTGTAAGGGTGCACATGCTGAAACAATAAACATGGGATCTAAGAGCATGATTTCTAATGCATGTAAGAACCCTAGGCATGGTTTATATTGTGCAATTAGGAATAGAAACCTAATAACATATTCTTTACCCTTAATAACTATAGAATGTATATTTACCCCATCCCTTTTCACTAGCCCACCCCAATACATGTTTACAACAAGTTATTACAGACCAACATTGAAATGAATTATATAAGTAGATATGAGAAAAATAAGAAGTTACACTATAGGAAGCCTGATTAGGACTTCCTCCCTGATTTATATAATAAATCACTTTAACTGCGAAGATTGTTCCATAGTCTTTCTCATATCCAGGTGTGTCAGAGTTCCCTAAGGACCTCAAAGGATCCCGGGCAGTGCTCACACCCAGATTTCATAGCCAAGATAGAGTAAGTGCAGTGTGGAAACGCCAGCTTTCATGTGTCCAAATTCAGAGGGAGCTCCAGGGTCCCAAGGCAAGGCTCACACAAAAGGGACAGAGCCAATGGTCTAAGAGTACATATGAGAGTGCTTGACATAGATTTAAAAGCATTGAGTTGGAAATAACCTTGACAAAGCATGTTTGAAATAAGTTTGCAAAACAACAGAAGAGTTGCTTAGGAAAAATAATGTTTTGAAAGGATAAGGGAAGAGGAGCAACAACAACTTGGAACAAACCAACACATACAGAACAAATCCAAAGAATATTTCTAACATTCACAAGCAGGGAATTAAGGGTTTGGGGACATAGAGGGCCCAAATTAGAAACACATAAAAAAACATGGCTGAGAAGAGATGCATATAGACCAGCAAGTACAAATAGCAAGTAGGGACTGATTTGCCTTCAGAACACAAACAATTACTTCAAAGTGTTATTAAGGGAGTCATGCTTGAAATTAGAATAGTAATAGGCAATAAGACATAGAGACAAGGTATGGGGGTAGTCATGTTGTGGATTGGGGTTTACTACACATAATTAGTCATACCACTTAGTGTTAATCAAGTATATTAGGAGTCTATGATACTAACATGGAAATACTAGTTGAGGGAAGTAAACAAGAACTTAAGCATGTTGAATAAAGCAGTAAACAAGAAAGGCCATTAAATACATGAGCCATTAAGCCAGTGCAAAAAGATACATGGATTAACAGACAATGAGCACATGGAGTTGAGTTTCAGAATTGAACTAAGAACATACCAGTTAAGGAAGCAAAATGCAAAAGGAAAGCAAGTATAGCTCTACAGTCCAACCTTGTCTTTCAGTCGGCTAGACAAGTAATTAGCACAAGTACAAAGAGAGAAGAGATAGTTTTTAAGTATGTGTATGTGTTGTTGAACTAATTATTCGTGTTTTGCATTGAGAGTAGAGGAGAGTATATATAACAGTTTAGGAGTGGAGAAGAATAAGGTAAAGAAATCATAATTCAGCAATCAAGGGAATTACATATGGAATTGGCATAGTCTTCCTTCAATTAAGGACAAATACCCAATGGTTAAAGGGCAAATACCCAACGGTTAAGTCACTTAAGGAAAGAAAATCAAATCAGACACAAGTAAAGAGGTAAGCAAACAGAAGTTTAATTACGGAAGTAATCGTGAGGAATCAATGACATTACAAACAATAACGTAATAAGAACAATTAGAGTCATAAACAAGGGAACAAATCAATAATCAAAACATAATTTTAAACAAGCAAATCAGTAAATCGAAGTTCAAAATAATACTGATTTGAAGAGAGGGAAGATAGTAGCCTTATGCAAATCGGAAGGTAGAATAGTAACCTTATGCAAATTAGAAGTGAGAATGGTAGCCTTATGTAATGCAGATGGAGGTAGAGCTTAACCTTAGAAGGCAGAACGGTAGCCTTATGCAATGCAGATGTAGATGGAGATAACATTTAGTGTCGGAAGGCAGAATGGTATCCTTCTACAATGCAGATGTAGATGGAGTCAATTTTTAGTATTAGAAGGCATAATGGTAGCCTTATACAATGCATATGACGATGGAGACAATGTTTAGTCTCGAAAGGCAAAATGGTAGCCTTATGCAAATTGGAAGGCAGAATGGTAAACTTATGCAATGCAGATATAGATGGAGACAACGTTTAGTCTCGGAAGGCAGAATGATAGCCTTATGCAATACAGATACAGATGGAGATGACGTTTAGTCTCGGAAAGCGGAATGGTAGCTTATGCAAGAGATAAAATAACCAATGACAGTAGAGTTTTCTTAGCTAATAACAGATTGTGGTGTTGTGATTATTGGGAGCATTGTGACATATGGGACATCACTGGTGTGTGCTGATAGAAAATGTTGGCAAGTGCAACATTTCAGAGAATCGCATTTTTAAACAATGTTTGTTTCACGGGCGTACAGTATGATTTCGCAATCCTAGTGCCTGCATCCAAAGAAAAATTGTGAGTTTTGTAAAGGGGTAAAGGTTAGTTCGTATCCCTGCTGGCTTTGCTTGATGCGTTTGGCTTCGATCTGGTGATGTGATCTGTATCACTGGGGTAGCATTGCTAAACAAAGCGACTTCAATAATAAACATGCATGATTTTGTAAAAGTATGACATAAATGTATAGTTAAAAAGAATAGCTTTTAGATGAACTGACGAATATGATGTAGTTCAATACATTGCAACCTCTCCTACTACAGAATTTTGAGGGTCCACCTCAAAATTCTGTCCCAGTTTGATGGGTTGATGTTTCTAGCTGTTTCTCGTGCAGTGCTCAGCTGAAATTACTTCAAAATTTTGAGGGTCCTCCTTAAAATTTTGCCCCAGTTTCCAATTGCGGGGGAAATAAAAATTTTATTGAATTGTGACCGAACCCATAGGGCTGCCTACGTATCCCCTCTTAAACAGGAATCAGGTCAGGCGTAGTTCAATTTACATAACATAAGGAAAGCATAAAGATTACACATAGTAACGCTTGACTGCATATGAATTGATTGGATTTGGACAGACTTCTCCGTCCATATATGCAAGTATGAGGGCTCTTCCTGTCAAAACTGGTAAACCATGTATGGACCCTGCCAGTTTGGAGAGAACTTCCTTTTGGCTTCATCTTGATACAGAAAATTTTCCTTCAACACTAGCTGCCTCATTGTGAATTGTCTTGGCTTAACTCTTTTGTTGAAGGTTCTAGACATTCTTCTTTGATAGAGTTCACCATGGCAGACTGCGTTCATTCTCTTTGCATCTATGAGGGCTAGTTGCTCAAAACGACTTTTGACCCACTCTGCGTCGTCGAGCTTAGATTCTTGTATAATCCTTATGGAAGGAATTTCCACTTCAATGGGGATGAAAGCCTCTATACCATAGACTAGCATATAGGTGGTTGCTCTAGTTGATGTGCGGACTGCGTTACGATACCCCAGAAGAGCAAATGATAACTTTTCGTGCCACTGTCTGTGCTTCTCTATCATTTTCCTCAATATCTTCTTGATATTCTTGTTGGAGGCTTCTACGGCTCCATTCATCTGAGGCCTGTAGGCTGTAGAATTCTTGTTCTTGAAAAGTTTTGCACATAGCTTTCATCAAGTTGCTATTGAGATTGGAGACATTATCAGTAATGATTGACTCTGGAATTCCGAATCGACAAACAATGCATTCGCAGACAAAGTCTTCCACAACTTTGTTAATCACTACTCTGTAAGATGCTGCTTCGACCCATTTAGTAAAATAGTCGATGGCTACCAAGATAAACCTATGTCCGTTGGAAGCAGCAGGTTCGATTGGTCCAACAACGTCCATTCCCTAAGCGACGAACGACCATGGTGAGATTGTTGTGTTAAGCTCGCTTGGAGGTACCTTTATCATATTTGCATGAATCAACAATCCTAAATCGGGAGTCCTCCTATACAGGATTCCTCTGCTGTGAAAGAAGTTGTTGGACAATCTTTGAAGGGTGCATTTTTTAGTAGGATTAGCAAGCTTCGGGTACTCTTCTTTTGCCAAATATTCCTTGATATCATGAAACCAAGGCTTTCCGTCTGCTTCCTCTTCAACATAGGCATAGCAAGCTGGCTGATTATGGATTTTCACGGGAATGGGATCAATGAAATTCTTGTCGGGATGTTGTATCATAAATGATAGGGTAGCCAATACATCAGCAAACTCATTCTGGATTCTGGGAACATATTGGAATTCCGTCTTCATGAATCTCTTTCTCGATTCCTGTACATGATGCAGATACAGGAGTATCTTGGAGTTCTTCGTTGCCTATTCTCCTCGTATTGATGTATAAGTAAGTCTAAATCTCCAATAACTAGAAGCTCTTGAACGTTCATGTCAATGGAAATTTTGAGTCTCAAGATGCAAGATTCATACTCGGCCATATTGTTGGTGCGGGGGAATCTAAGTTTGGCAAACACCGAATAATGCTGACCGATTTTTGATATTAGGACTGTTACTATGCCAACTCTTTTGAAGTTTGCCGCCCCATCGAAGAACATTCTCCAACCGTCATAGGATTTCGCAGTGTCTTCTCCTATGAATGATACCTCTTCATCAGGAAAAAACATTTTCAGGGGTTCGTATCCCCCATCTACGGGGTTTTCAGCAAGGTGGTCTGCTAGTGCCTATCCCTTTACTGCTTTATGAGTTACGTAAACAATGTCGAACTCACTCAACAAGATTTGCCACTTGGCTAGCTTGCCAGTGGGCATGGGCTTCTGAAAGATGTACTTCAAGGGATCCATTCTTGATGTGAGATATGTAATATAGCCACAAAAGTAATATCTCATATTTTGAGCTACCCAAGTCAAAGCACAACAGGTGCGTTCCAATAGAGAATACCGAGCCTCGTACGGGGTGAACTTATTACTGAGATAATAAATGGCTTGCTCTTTTCTCCCCGTTTCATCGTGCTACCCCAGAATGCAACCGAACGCTCCATCTAACACTACAAGGTAGAGTAATAAGGGTCTATGTGGCTCATGCGGGACTAAGACTGGTGGTGTTGACAGGTACTCCTTGATTCTATTGAAGGACTTTTGGCAGTCATCGGTCCATTTGGTGGCAGTGTCCTTCTTTAGCATCTTAATGATTGGGTCACAGATAACTGTGGATTGTGCTATGAATCGGTTGATGTAGCTAAGTCTTCCCAAGAAACTCATCATATCCTTCTTGTTCTTTGGCGGTGGTAGTTCCTGAATGTCTTTGACTTTCGACGCATCCAGTTCTATCCCTCAGTGGCTCACAATAAACCCAAGCAACTTCCCATCAGGAACCCCAAATACGCACTTTGCGGGGTTTAGTTTCAGGTTGTATTTTTGCAGTCTATTGAAAAACTTTCTTAGATCTTCTATGTGGTCAGTGTCCTTCTTGGATTTGATAATAACATCATCCACATATACCTCTATCTCCTTGTGTATCATATCATGAAAGATGGTAGTCATGGCCTTCATGTAGGTGGCACATGCATTCTTCAGGCCGAATGACATCATCTTGTAACAGTAAACTCTCCAATGCATAATGAAAGCCATTTTCTCAGCATCTTCCTCATCCATCCAGATATGATGATAACCAACAAAGCAATCTACGAATGATTGTAACTCATACTTGGCGCAATTTTCAATCAGAATGTGTATATTTGGCAAATAACCTGGTTGAGATCCCGGTAGTCTCTGACATTCCCATCCTTCTTTGGCACTGGCACTGGGTTGGACTTAGGTCTATTCTCAAAATTCTCAACTTCTTTGACAATTTCGTCAGGTATGTCATCTTCCTCTGAGTCAATATCCGTTTGTTGCATTGTCTCATTGCATGTCACAATTATTGGTTCATCAAGACAAGTAATAGTAATGTTGTATTGGTAAAACAAGGAGGAAAACGATAACAGTAAATATTAATTCATAATAAAAATCAAACATGATTTTGATAGATTGAATAAATATTTTGGACATTGAAAATCTTATTGTGGAAATTGAAAAATGCGAAAAGAAAATCATTTATTAAATAAAACAGTGAATAATGCTTGTTTTAGCCTTGCTACCCCGAGGCTCGTCGAGCTCTGGTGGTTTTAGCCGTAATGGTCTGGCGACTGTATATAGGGTTTCTATCGTCGCTATTAATGATCACTTCCTAGTGATTCCATTCAAATTGTACTGCCTGATGCAGCGTTGATGCTACGGCCCCAGCATCACGAATCCATGGCTATCCCAATAGCATGTTGTAAGATGTTGGTACATCTATCACCTGGAAATCAACCTCGAACCAGGTTGGTCCCATCTGCAGGCATAGACTAATCTCACAAATGGTGAACCTTTGAGAACCATTGAAGGCTTTCACATCGACTGCTCCCTCCTTAATATCATGTAGCCCTTTGCCTAACTTCTTGAGTGTTACCAGAGGGCAAATGTTAAGACTGGAACCTCCATCGATCAAGATCCTAATGATGAAATAATCTTCGCATTGCATGGTGATGTGTAGTGCCCTGTTATGTCCTAGCCCTTAAGGTGGCAACTCGTCCTAATAAAAGGTGATCTTATGGCTTTCCAGCACTTGTCTTAACATATAAGCCATTTCCCCGCCAATGATGTTACTTGGTACGTATGCTTCATTTAGCACCTTTAGCAGAGCATTCTTGTGCGCCTTGGAATTTTGTAGCAAGGAGAGAATGGATATTTGTGCTGGCGTCTTGTTTAATTGGTCTATGACCGAATATTCCTTGGCATGTATTTTCTTATAAAGGTCGTTCGGACCTATCTCAATGAGGGGTGGCCTGTTGGAGACCTGCTTGCTTGATTCAGCTAGATGTTCAAGGGTATAGACTGTAGCAGCTCTTGTCATACACTGTGCTACAACAGTTTCTTCAATCCTGAACTTGCTTTTCCTTCTCGTCGCGACTCTATAGTCCCAAGGTACAACATTTGTATAAACTGGTGGCCTGGTTGACATTGCCACTGGGATCGGAGCGGCTATTCTCATTTCGAATGGAACATGTGCCTTGGGTGGCAAGACTGCAACCTTAAATATTGCGGGTGCATTTTTGGAGATACAAATTCAACCTGAATTGGTGTTGGTGTCTTTGCGGGTGGCGCTGCTTCAAACTCAAGAGGTATAGACATATCCACCTCAATGTCCTCAAACGGTTAGATCTGGACTATGATTAGGTTGAGTGTAATTGTTGGTTTCTTTGGGTCATCACCTTCTGCGATCAACCCGATGGATCCCTTGGGATCCCAGTCATCTTCTACTTCAATCATGTGGATACCTCCACCATTATGGTCTGGCAGAGGGTTGTTGTGGACGTTCTGAGTGGGCTCCTATTTCACAATGACCTTGTTATCAATTAAAGACTGTATCTTGTCTCTCAAAGAGCAGCATTATCGATGGTGTGCTCTTTCATGCCGGAGTGGTATGCACATGACTTGTTTGGGTTGACCCACTGAGAAGGATTCTTAGGGGTTGTAGCAAGGATGGGGGTGACATAACCAGCGGCTTTGAGCCTCTCATACAGCTGGTCGATGGGTTCAGCAATGACTATATATTATTTTGGAGGTATGCGATGAAAATTAGGTTGGGGTCTAGGGAAATTTTAGCGTGCAGGGGGTGATTGATAATGGGATAGTTGAGCATTATAGGTTTGGTAGACATGAGCGGGTTGGGAGTATCTGGGTGAAGTAGGTTGATATGCAAGAGGTAGAGATGACTGATAAGTTGGTGGTGGAGCTTGGAATGAGGGTGCTTGGTAATTTGGGGTTGGCTGGTATGTGAGTGGAGGTATTGGGTAAGCTTGGTATTTAAGGGGAGACTTGGTCTTTTGTGCAACCATCACGGCCCTTACGTCCTTTTTCTTGGACACACCACCGGACTGTAAATCCTTATTCGTAGCCTGCAATGCTTTGAAATTTGTAACCATTCAACTTTTAATACCTTCTTCGATTCTTTCACCCAATTTGATAATTTCGGAGAACTTGTGGTTCTCAATCATCAGCAGCCGTTCATAGTACTGAGGGTCCTAAGCCCAAAAAAAGAACTTGTTCATTTTGTCCTCTTCTAAGGCGGGTCTGATCTCAGCAGCTTCGGACCTCCAGCGGGCAGCATACTCGCGAAACATCTTCGTGGGCTTCTTCTTCAAATTCTGGATATAGAACACGTCTGGTGCATTCTCTGTATTAAACCTGAATCTTTCCATAAAGTCGGATGCCATGGCTACATATCTTGAACACTTCTTAGAATCTTGGCTGATAAACCAAGATAATGCATCTCCTTTCAAACTCCTCAGGAACAACTTCATGCAAATCCTTTCATCCTTCCCTACTCCAACCAGCTTGTCGCAATATGTCCTCAGATGGACCCTTGGATCACCCGTACCATCAAATATTTCGGACTTAGAAGGTTTGTACCCCTCATGCAGTTCGATATAAGGCTATATGCAAAGGTCCTCATAGTTCAGCCCCTCGATTCCTTTATTTTCTCAACGCCCAGAATTCGGCTGGTCAGTTTCTTAAGTTCCTCGGCTAAGTTCATAATAAGCAGATCCTTTTCATCAGACTAAGGTATGCATGAGACAGGTTGGGTGGAGTGTGGCATGGTCTCCATGTAGATAGGATTGTTTTGGGGCCCTGGTGTATGGGTGGGGAAATGGTCATTTATGGAGTTTTGCGATTCTGGGATGAGTAGCGGAGTGTTGTTTGGGGTATGTCAGGTCTTACATTGGTTGTTTGGTGGAGCAGCATGATGGTGGGGTGCGGGATGATTCTATTGTTTTGGGATATTTTGAGGAGGTGTAGGGTTTTGAGTGTTGAGGAAGTTGGTATTTGGGGTACGAAGGGAAAATGAAAGGTTTGCCAGATTTCGAACCTGATCGAGATCTTCTTGGAACCTCAACAGTTTCTGTTCAAGATGTGACACATTCTCGTCGGGAACCCCCAATACCCTGGCCATCAGTGGCCTCTACCCATTCAGTTGTGTTCTCATTCCTGATGTTGTTCAAATCTTCCATTTTATTCTTGCCTTTGCCTTTAATGTGACTAAGAGGAAGAGTGGGTAGAGGGCCCCTGGATCTTTTGAAATAAGATGATCATGCCAGAGTGCATAAACTAACCTTTGAGGAGGGGAATAATAAAACAAAAATAAAACAAAAGGTAATCAAGTCAGTGAGGATTATAAAAAGTATTGCAATATTTAAACACATAATGCAGGAATGTAAATCGTGTCCTAATTTGAGAACCTCTTTGTGCCCGAGGTAGCGCTAGAGACAAATAGACTTGGAGAACTTTTAATGCTAAATGCTTAATTTCATAACGTAAGAACAGACGAATCCCAAAACAATATTAAAATAATGATAAGAAATGAGTTACTATTGGCACTTGGCCTTATTGCATTTAGAAAATGAGTAAGCCTAAATCTATTTGGTCTTAGGAGGGCCTTCTTTATGTTGAATGTTCTTGTTGATCAAATCCTCCAGCTCGCATAGGCTCATTAGTAAGAACGCCTTTGCCAGATGTCTTTCTTCATTTCCCTCAGCGCTCCAATAGTCGTTGACTCTTTTCCTCACTTTTCCCTCCAATTCTAACAGCTTGTATTCCAGATAATCTAGTTTTTCGCTAGTCTTGATGGACCTTTCTTTCCATTTATAGATTTGGTCATCCGATGGAAGATTACTCCACCAATCTAGAAAGAGTGGGGGTATGTTAACCATTCCGAAGTTGGGGACCTCGTGCCTCATTTTCTGCAAAACAAAAGGATTAGACCTTACCCCCCACCAGACTCGGCTATTTATCCGTTTATGATCATCATGAAGCATTTAGTTCTCCAAATAAATGCATAGAATGTGATGTTGTCCGTTTGGGTTTATGGAAATCCAGTGGAATTTTGGACAACGCTATCTTAAAGGATCATCATGTGGACAACATAACTGACCCGGCTAGGTTTGACCATGATGCATGCGCAATTTAAATAAAGTAAGGTTTCTATGGGATTTTAGACTGGTACCCTTGAGAGGACAACTCAAGGGGAAGGCACGGAACTATCTACTGCACCACTGATCGACTAGTTTTACATCAAATAAGCCTTTCTGAATTTAGGGGGTAATGATATAGGAAGGGTGCAACCACTCATCAAGCATTGCTATAGTATTTGTTTGGAACGAGTGGAGTATGATGTTGAGCATGATTATGCAATAATTAAAACCATGTTGATATCTATTTGCACGTTCAGAAAGCAATAAATACAGTAGTTTTATAATTTAAAGCAATTATAAAGGAAGGAAACAAGAAAGATATGTCAGTTTTACTTTTGAAGAAGAAATTAAACGTTAAAGGAGTTAAACAAATAATGGAACATGGGGGAACGAATTCAAAAAAATGACATGAAATGGTAAAAGCCTAAATATCCCCAGCAGAGTCGACATGCTGTTGCGCCCCCTTTTTCCTTTCCTCGTGGAGTAATCGGTTTTATGATATTTTGGTATGGGACAACTCTTTCCTTTTGGGAAAAGGGTTTGCATTTTTGATGAGTCGCAACCCAACGATTTAAGGTGCGTTAGGGAACTATAAAGTTCATCTATAACTATGTTTGGTAACCAGAGATAGGGTAAGGTCTTGAAATTATCCTAAGGGGAAGGTGTTAGGCACCCCATAGGGTCCACTAGTGTGGTTCTTGGCCAGAAAGTTTTTGTGAATTTGTACAATTAGCAAGTAAACAATTATAGCTCAAATACTAGGGGATTTAAGTTTAACTACACAAGTGTAAGAAAACAACTAATGAAAAAGCTATATTTTGAAAAGGATTACAATCTGAGCATATTTTCAAATGTAAAGGGTGTCCAAAGTTTGTTTACAATATGGATCACATCAGTACAATGCCCGATAATTACTACTCAAAAGAGGGGCTATGCGTGGCATTAGCGTACCGGTCATCATATCCATATCTACCCTTTCCCGTCCCGTGAAGGTAATTAAAGCAAGGGTTGGTCTCGACCCCTATCGCACGCTGTTACCCGTCCCTTCTTATCAGTCCTGGAGGAATTTAGGACTCATACCCTATATGAAAGGGGTTCTAGGCATACCATCAGGTTTAAAGGCAAAATACTAAGGCAACATACAATACAAGTAGGAATTCAATTAAGAGACACATGGGAGACAAACGAAAGGTTCAAAATATACCTCCATAGGTAATGCACATAGACATCATGACTCATACACAAGTAAAGTCTGAATTTGAATCCTATGCATGGTATCTAAGTGATAACAGCAGAACCAGATTTATCACATGACTCAGAAAATAAGTCTGAATCAGGCTTGCCTACTGGTTTTAACAGTTGACAATTAAACACTAATAACAGAGACGATTCTGATTTTATTCAAAGTTGATTATATAAGACTTGCCTAGGCATAAAATAATATGCAACAGTTATTCATAATTATTAAAATAGTTTGGAGATTGATTTGACCTAAAACATGTTGTTATACATATTGCAAAGGAATGCATGGATTATTACCAGTTTGTTTAAAACAGGGTGAGATTCTTTATACTCCTTTTCATGCGTTAGTAGTTTAACTAAGCATAGCTGAGTGAGTATGAATGAGAACCTAATCATGATATCTAATGATTTATATGCAGGATTCCTAAAGTAGGATTTCTAAATGCACATCATGATTGAAGAATTTCCTAAGAGCAGGATTTTTAAATGCAGGTGGCATGATTACAGAATTTCCTAAAAGCAGGATTTTTAAATGCACAACGTGATTGCAGAATTTCCTAAGAGCAGGATTTCTAAATACACATGGCAGCGCATAACATAATAATAAAGTGCTAATTATTAGCGGATTTAAACACATGATTTTTGTAATGGTGCACATGCTGAAACAATAAACATGGAATCTAAGGGCATGATTTATAATGCATGTATGAACCCTAGGCATGGTTTATATAGTGCAATTAGGAATATAAACCTAATAACAAGTTTTCTACCCTTAACAACTATAGCATGTATATTTACCCCATCCTTTTTAACTAGCCAAACCCAATACTTATTTACAACAATTATTACATATCAACATTGAAATTAATTACATAAGAGAAAATAAGAAGTTACACTATAGAAAGCCTGATTAGGACTTTCTCCCTGAGTTATATAATAAATCACTTCAACTGCCAAGATTGTTCCATAGTCTTTCTTATATCCGGGTGTGTCAGAGTTCCCTAAGGACCTCAAGGGATCCCGGACAGTGCTCACACCTAGATTTCATAGCCAAGATAGAGTAAGTGCGGTGTGGAAAGGTCAGCATTCATATGTCCAAGTTCAGAGGGAGCTCCAAGGTCCCAGGGCAAGGCTCACACAAAAGGGGCAGAGCCTAGTGAGCTAAGAGTACATGTGAGTGTGCTTGACATAGATTTAAAAGAGTGAGTTGGAAATAACCTTGACAAAGCATGTTTGAAATAAGTTTGCAAAACAACAGAAAAGTTTTTTAGGAAAAAGAAATTTTTGAAAGGATAAGGGGAGATGAACAACAACAACTTGGAATAAACTAGCACACATAGAACAAATCCAAAGAATATTTTCAAAATTCACAAGCAGGTAAGTAAGGGGTTGGGGACATAGAGGGACTAAATCAGAAACTCATAAAAAACATGGCTGAGAAGAGATGCATATAGACCAGCAAGTAAAAAGAGCAAGTAGGGCTGATTGTCCTTCAGAATGCAAACAATTACTTCAAAGTTTTAGCAAGGGAGTCATACTTGAAATTAGAATAGTAATAGTCAATAAGGCATAGAGACAAGGTATGGGGATAGTCATATTGTGGACAGGGGTTTATTACACATAATTCGCCATGCCACTTAGTGTTAATCAAGTATATTAGGAGTCTATGATACTAACATGGCAATAGTAGTTGAGGAAAGTTAACAAGAACTCAAGTAGGCATGCTGATTACACTTGAACAAGAGAGGGAAAGACTTAAGCATGCTGAATAAAGCAGTAAACAAGAAAGGCCATTAAATACATGAGCCATTAAGTCAGTGCAGAAAGAGACGTGGATTAACATACAAGGAGCACAAGAAGTTGAGTTTCAGAATTGAACTAAGAACATACCAGTTAAGGAAGCAAAATGTAGAAAGAAAGCAAGTAGAGCTCCACAGTCTAACCTTGAATTTTAGCCGGCTAGACAAGTAATTAGCACAAGTAGCAAAGGGAGAAGAGAGAGTTTTTAAGTGTGTGTGTGTGTGTATTTTTTTTAACTAATTGTTCGTATCTTGCATCGAGAGTAGAGGAGAGTATATATAGCAGTTTAGGAGTAGAGCAAAATAAGGTAAAGAAATTATAATTCAACAATCAAGGGAATTACATATGAAATTGGAATAGTCTTCCTTCAATTAAGGACAAATACCCGACGGTTAAAAGGCATGAGTCACTTAAGGAAAGAAAATCAAATCAGACACAAGTAAAGAGGTAAGCAAACAGATGTTTAATTATGTAAGTAATCGTGAGGAATCAATGACATTACAGACAATAAGGTAATAAGAATAATTGGATTCATAAATAAGGGAACAAATCAATAATCAACACATATTTTTAAACAAGCAAATCAGTAAATCAAAATTCAAAATAATATTGATTTGAAGAGAGGGAAGATATTAGTTTTCCACAAATAGACAAATAGGCAAAAAAATAGAATTTCATAAAAATACATAAACTTGCCAAGGGATCGACTCAGAAAATCCTAATAGAGATGAACTAGAGCAAAAGTAACAAGATACTAAACTAGGATAAAGGGGAAAATCATGAATGTCAAAGCACAACACCAACAATGTAATAAGTAGCTCGGAAAGACTCAAAATCGAAGCAAAAATACAAGAAAATTAGTACTTTAACACAAACCAGTTAGGGTTCAGACAGTTTTAGCAGAACCACTCAATAATACCCAAGAACATATAATTAACATTCGAAAATCATGAAAAACTTTGGGAAGACGAGTTTCAGTAAACCCTAGTTTAGAAAAAAATGACTAAAATCGAAATAGTTACTCAAAACATAGGATTTTTTTAAAGGAAAACGTTTAATAACACTCGGATCACCTCAGATCTAGTGAGAAGAATCGAACAGTAGTGAGTTTAGAGGTTTTGAAAAATAGTAAAAATGAAGAAAATTGGTTAAAAGCTTATGGATTCATACTGAAAACAAGAGGAAATCCATACTCACGGACGAAAGTTGCCTGAGACAGGCTGGTAAACAATTTTCAAGTCATAATAGGTTGGGTTTTTCAATGAGATCCTCTCAAGGACTCATGAAATTAAGTAGTTAGAGAGTATAGGAGACCGGTGGATGTCAGAGAATGTATAGAAACACCATGGAAAAGAGGTCTCCACCGGTGACGGCAATTTGGGTTAGGGGTGAATTGAGAGAGGAGATAGGATGAGTGGATTCAAAGGCGGCGTAACTGAAGGAAACGGGCAAGGTTTGGGGGGTTGTTTGATTAAGGAAAGAAATGATGTGGATCGTTGATCTGGGAGATCAACGGTCGAGATTAAATGGGGTAGGTAGATTCCGGGTTTTAGGTATGGGTTAAAAGGGTGTGGGTCGTGTTTTTAACGGATTGGGCCTGGGGTTTGAGTTGGTTTAATTGGGTTTAGGGCTAGTTATAATTTAAATAAGGGTGGATAGTTGTTAATACCCAATTAAAACTAGATAAAAAAATTAATAAAAATACCTAATAATTAGACAAAATAAAATTAAAGCTAAATAGGTGAAATTGAGGTAATTAACTAATGTTTGAAATATAAAATAACTGATTATTGAATTAAAATAGCGCACAACTATAATTATAAAATTATTGTAATTATAGCCAAACAATGCCAAATTGGCTAATTTGTGAAACAATTAAATCCTAATAGGATTAGAAATGATATATTGAGCTAATAAATATTTTGAAAATACTTGTAATGCAATTTATGAATAATTATTGGACATAAAATAATAAAAAAAATAAAAAAAAATTGATAATAATATGTAAAATTATGGAAAAATACCATTTATTATAAAAGGTGATTTGAAGGCATATATGCAAATTTAAAAAATAGTTTGAGGATACATTGGGTATCAACAACACTAGGGGTCGTAAGTTGGAAAGAAAGTCTATTAAAAGATATATAAAACTGCAATGGGAAATTGTAAGAGAATCTGGTTCTCTGAAGACCATACCTAGTGATAGCGGTCTTTCACAGGAGAGATTAAGAACTCAGAAAGTCTTGTGGGGTCGTACATTTGACCCAACAATTGCAGAGATGGCTAGTATGCGACAAATTCTCGAGATAGTGGAATTTCAGCAATTGGAGCATTTGTTTTATGGGAGCATGCCTCTAGTGTACGAAGATGCAGTGCAAAATTTCTACGCATCTCTCTTCACTATTGAGAGGGATCACATCTGTGCACTGGTAAATGGAGTGGACATTGTACTCGACGCATCAGCATTGGGTAAGGTTCTCAAAATTCCATGTGAAGGAATGTCCTCAGTCAAAGGTGTATGTGGTGTTAATGTTAGGAGAGCTATCGTAAAAGAACAATCTATTCAGCAAGGGGAACATGTACATAAAAAGGTATTACTTCTCGAGTATCAGCTTCTTTTTGAATTGGTCAATAAGGTGCTCTTACCTCGTTCTGAGAGGCGGTCTACTGCCACAAAATCGTACATGGTCTTAATGGAGGTGCTTGATGAGTTTGTCACAATCAATCCGCCAGAAATCATGGTAGATCATATGCGAAAGGTGGCAAACTTTAAAGGTGGGAATTAGGGGTGTGCATTCGATTAATCGATTCGATTTTGGCCCTTATCAATAATTATTTATCGATTATCGATTTGTACATATGCTTATCGTTATCGTTTCAATAAGGTTTCGATTTATCAATTTTTGGGGCTTATCGATTACACCAATAAGAAAATTTGTGGGATTTCACGAAAAGTATATTGCTATAAATACGTCTATCTAATATGGACAAAAGAAGCTAAAATAAGACGAACATCGTTTATAACATAAAAATTATGTCAACAGGAATGGTTAAAGGAAATAATAGGGTTAGGGACTTAGGTTAAAGAAAAGGGTATTATAGAATAAAGGGTATATTTATCTTTTTAGTATAACTAGCACATTAAGCTGCCCACCACCTTTCTTATAAAGTTTAGAAATAGCTAACACTGCTCAGTCAAATGCTGCCGTATTTAATATAACATGTCACCAACCTCACCAAAGTCCATTAAGTTAAACGCTATTAGACGGAGCTTAGGCATCTGCCTTACCGAAAAATCCCACCGGAAAAGCAAGAGCCCGGTAGTAACATCCCCTTGGCAATATAAAATAGAAAATATAAAAACGATCCAAAGAGCAGTGAAAATGGGATTTTGGTTGGAGAATAGCGGGATCCATCGACGTGGGTGGTGGAATTGATTCCACTGCCATGTAGACGACGGTGTTAGAGTCTCCTCCATTAGTGTAATAAATTGAATGTCAAGTAGGAAATGGGAGTAATTTTGTGCATGAAAATATAGTAGGAAAAACAATAATGCAAACTCAAATATTATAAGAAGAAAAAAAAGGAAAAAAATTAGAAGGTGAAGTGTAGTGGTCAGAATCAGTCTTATCGGTTTATCGATAAACCGATAACAGAAAAGGGAAAAAAGCAAAATCGAAATCTATAACTTGATAAGGAAAATTTCAAAATCAAAATCGAAATGGATAAATCGATAAACAGATATGGATAAACCGATGACAAATAATCGATTTGATTTATTGATAAACCGATTCGAATGCACGCCCCTAGTGGGAATCATGGGCTACCCTATGGGTTTCTCCTCACTCTAGAGTTCAGATTTAACAAGGTTCCCTTGGATAATCCCAGAGTGGACACACACAAGAAAACATTCTCCAAAACCACTCTGGAAGAATGTGAGTGCATAGAAAGAGTTGGTGGAAGCATCTCGACCATTTCTTAGCTGATCAATGCTCAAAATGCAGCTTCTGAAGAAATCGGGAGGTTGAGGGCTCAAAATGCCATACTTGAAACTCAGCTCAGTCAAGCAGTTAGTGGACCCGACTACGTTAATGAAGAAGTTGACCACCTGACAAAGAAAATGATAAGCTTCGAGAAAAATTGCTTGAATAACAATTGTCTGCAAATGCTTGACTGGACCTGGTTCTCAAAACCATTGTTGTCTCCTATTCCAAGCCTCATTCTTCTAGTATTCCTTAGGATCCTGTCAATGGCTAGCTATTTTTTCTCTAATGTTTTGTGGCTGTTGTTTTTTTTGTTGCTTTTTTATTGTGATAGCATGCTGGATTTCACTATTACTGCTCCTGTCTTGCTCAGTCCATTGTTAATATTAATGAAACGACTTTATTTTTTTACTTGTACAATGCTGTGTTCCTCAGGCTTCTCTTTTTTGTCATGTTGTGTACACATATGTGGCATGAGTTGGTTGTGATAGACTTTTTTATGCTAATTACCTGATTGTGTTTCTTTTTAATAATGCCAAAAGGGGGGAAAAGGCTTATAAGGGATCTGAGATTAAGGGGGAATCAAAAGAACTTATGTAGTTGATTTAAGGGGGAATATACAAGGACAAAATGATGGGAAAAGGAGAAGCACAATCAAGTCTCTAGTACAGAAGTGAAAAGTGGATATAATATGTTTTCAAGAAACAAAAATTAAAGAGTGGTCAGTTTCTTTGGTTAGACAGTTATGGGGTAATCTGTCATGACCCTAATTCACCGATCATGAATATTTCGTGATGGCACCTAGTCCCCACGACCAGGTTAGGTAAATATTGTAGAAAATACAACAATTGCGGGAAAACAGAGGAAAACCAAATTAAATAACTAAAAGTAACTGTACTGGATGCCACTCGGCATGTACAACTCAATAAAACACAAGTCTAACACTATTCCCAAAGACCCGGAAACTCACGGGCAACACAGGCTATAGAAATGTACAGTATGGCTCCAAAACTCCAGAATATTCTAACAACGGAAAGAGAGAAAGCTAGATACTAAAGATAGAGTAAGCGGGAGACTCGTCGGTTTGCGGATGCAGCAAAACTACCTCGAAATTTCCGTGGTCCTCCTGCCTCACTGATAGTGCGCCTGAGTAGAGGTACCTGGATGATCTGCACATGAAAAGCATGTGCAGGAAGGGCATGAGTACACCACAGCGGTACTCAGTAAGTGCCAAGCCTAACCTCGGTTGGGTAGTGACGAGGAAGGTCAGAGACCTACTGAGATAAACATAATAAATAATAAGGTAACGGAAACAATCTAATAAAGTCTAAAACAAAAATCTAAACCGGATAAGTACAGGAGAACAGTAACATAAAGTAACGGTAAAAATACAAGTAAATACTGTCTTCAACCAGGAAATAGTAACTGGGGATCTCTTGGTAACCTGAGGATCTCTTGGTATCCTCATCACATGTACTAGGGATCTCTTGGTATCCCAAGGACCTCTTGGTATCCTCAATAAGTGAGTCAGGGATCTCTTGGTATCCCGAGGATCTCTTGGTATCCTCAATAAGTGAGCCGGGGATTTCTTGGTATCACGAGGATCTCTTGGTATCCTCAATAAGTGAGCCGGGGATCTCTTGGTATCCCAATGTATATATAGAAACATGTGTCAGGGATCTCTTGGTATCCCGCACCTTCAATCCAGAATAAGTCAAGTACAGGGGAATCTCTTGGTAAGCCGTCCCGTAGTCCCAATTTAAAGCACACCACAACAACAACTTATAATCTCAGAATAAATGCTAAACCAATACAAGTAATTGAAATTTCTAACCTAACATGCTTCAGAGAGTGCAAATATTACAGTTAAACAATTAAGCAAGTAAGTCAGCTAAGCATGCTTCTCTAAGCTAGCACAGGTCAAAACCTACAGGTTAAAGGAACAAGTAAACAGAAAATCTCCATGTAAATACTCCAAGTAGAAACGGGTTTACAACAATTTGCTCAAGTACGCGCTCGTCACCTCACGTACGAGGCGTTCAAATATTCAGAAAATGTCCTAAGGGGAAAAGTCCCCCACACAAGGTTAGACAAGCCACTTACCTCAAACCGGCTTAATATCACTAGAAATCGCGCCTTTGCCACTAGTATCCGACTCCAAATGGCCAAAATCTATTCAATTCAATTACATATCGTAAATAATATTGTAAACAATTGATTCCACTATTACAATTTAAGCTAGGGCGCGAAAATAGGTAAAATAACCAAAATGACCCTCCAGCCAACATCTCGGAATCGAATAATTTTCACACTTTTAGAAACCTCACATTCTCACGAGTCTAACCATATAAAAATCTCCCAAATCGGAGGTCAAATGCCCCCTAAAACCCAATAGTTTGGTCTATGAAGTTTTACCCCAAATTAACCAACTTTTGATCCTAAATTCGAATTCCAATGATGTATTTAGCTACATAATGATGAAATATAATGAAAATGGATCAAGGAAACATTACCCAATGATTTTCTCTTCAAAACCCATTCAAAATCGCCTTATCCCGTGCTCTCAATCGATTTTCAAATTTATGAAATTAAACCCTCGAAGTTGATACTTCTGAATAGTCATTTCCGCTTCTGCGGACCTGGACTACTTCTGCGGTCCCGCTTAAGCGGAAAACCAACTGCTTATGCAAATTTTCACTAAAAGACCTGGGGTCGCATCTGTGATAGCTGGGTCGCTTCTGCGGCTCCGCTTATGTGATAACTAAGCCGCTTCTTCGGCTTCTGAAGAAAGGACACTACCGCTTCTGCGACCAAATAGCCGCTTCTGCGGCTCCGCTCCTATGGAAAGGTGACCGCTTCTAAGGTCTCTGAGGGGAAAGCCAAACCCGCTTCTGCGATGAATAAGCCGCTTCTGCGGTTCCCAAACCGCAGAAGAGAAAATACCAGAAGGGTCAAAAATACCAGCTGCAGCAGACTTAGAAAATTTCCCCGTTAACCACCCGAAATCATCCCGAGGCCCCCGGGACCTCAACAAAAAGCACCAATATCACCTAATACCTTATTCGGACTTTCACCAATCCCTAAAATACCTAAAACAACACCGAAAATCCTATTAAATCAAAGATTCAATCCTAAGAACTTCAAATTCCAACAAAACACACTTTCGATCAAAAACCTAGACAAACCTCGCCCGAGTGACCTGAAATTTTGCACACACATCCCAAATGACATGACGGAGCTACTACAACTTTTGGAATTCCAATCCGACCCTCAGATTAAAAACTCACTATCGGACCGGAAGCTTCAAAAACTCAAACTTTGGCATTTCAAGCCTAAATGAGCTACGATCCCCCAAAATACATTTTGAACACGCTCCCAACCCCGAAATCTCCTAATGGAGCTAACAGAAGCATCGTATTTCCATTCCGAGGTCGTCTTCACACTGTTCTGATTTCGGACCATTTTTCAACTCTTAAGCTCCCATTTAGGGACTAAGTATCCCAAAACACTCTGAATCCTAATACCGAACGTCCTGGTAAATCAAAATAACATAAATGAACTTAGGGGAAGCGGTTAATGGGAGATCGGGGCGTAAATTCCAAAAATGACCGACCGGGTCGTTACATAGTCGCATGATAAAATAAGCTATTTTAAACTCAGTTGGTAACAATAGGGGAATAATTATAATTTGGCCAGAAGAAAGTGAAACATCCTAGGTATTCAACGTGGCAACTACACTTTAACTTGTATGCTATAAAGTACACAAGATCAACTTAGATGGTGCTTCAGGGGTCTATATCCCTCACACAAAACCTGAAAGAGAAGAAATTTGGTGTGAACTCGCAATGATTAGAGACATTTGGAATGAGCAATGGGTGATAGGGATTTCAATGTATTTATACACGAAAGTGAAAGATTTAACTACATCAAAAGATATAAAGCACTGCATCAGAAGATCTAAAGCAATGAAATCCTTCTCTACCATCATTCATGACCTTGATATCATTGATCTTCCTCTTCAAGGGGCCTTTTATACTTAATCCAGGGGTGATAATTCACTACAAGCTTTCAGGATTGAGAGATTTGTTTTCTCTACTGAGTGGAGTGACAACTTTGGGGCTATGAAACAACTTGCTCTTCCAAGGGTAATCTCGTATCACAACTCATTACTCTTAGAATGGGGAGACTGAGAATCTAACTCTTCCTATTACAAGTTTGAGAATATGTGGCCCCGGGTGGAGGGATGATGGGTTTTCAATGTCGCTGCCTTATGCTTCTTATGTTTTGATGATCTAATAAAACTATTTTGAAGAACCACATAGAGAACCTGACCCACGTAGTATACATTTCAAATGAATAATGTCCAGTCTGATCTCGAGCAAATGAATGAACTACTATAAAAAGGAATACAATAGGGACCTGATGACCTGGTACCTTAGGGTTCTCCGATAGAAGTACAAGCTAATGACTGTCCACAACTATTACAAAGAGAAACACAACAGGGACCTGGTCCCTTAGGGTGCTCTGAAAGAAGTACAGGTCAACTGTACAGCTGGAACGTAACAAAAAACACTGTCTGTCTGTCAACTATTACAAGAGAGGAACACAATAGGAACCTAGTCCTTTAGTGTTCTCTGATAGAAGTACAAGTCAACTATACAGCTGGAACACAACTGCACAAAAGTGACTGTACAGCAGTCACTTCTCATTGGGAAGAAGCGTGTACTAAGAATTGACATCACCATCCATTGTGATGTCTTTTATGGTATAACACCTGGTGCAAGGAACAAGACTTCACTTGTGCATTCAGTGATATTCTCTCAAGCATAATTGTGTTCATCCGGCATTGAAGTCACTGGTGTGTTAAGAACAAGAAGATAATTCCACTAAGGATCAGTTTCATAATGAGTTTATGTGTATCTATAGTTGAGTTGTAATATTGTTATTTATTTTTAATTGTATCTTCTATCTTGCTTTCTTAGAAGCTTTGTCTTAGGAAAACTAAAAATCTGTAAACTTCCGAGTTTGTGTTGTGACAAGGTTTAGTCATAAGTTTAAAGTCTTTATAACTAGAAGAGTCACAAAAAGGCTTGTGGTGAGAGCATCACAAGTTAGTTGAAGTTTTTATAATAGAGTATTACAAAATGGATTGTAATAGTGAGATTGCAAGTTAGTGAAGTTAAAAGCCTACAAGTGTAGGTCGTGGTTTTTTGATCCCCTTGTGTGGGATTTTTCCACGTAAAAATCCCGTCTCTTCTTTACTTACAGTTTTATTAGCATTCACGACATAAACTCATAGAGGACCAGGTACTCTAATATTTGGTAGACTCATACAAACTAGCAAGGGATTAGTAGATAAGGTTAAATCTTGGTAACAAAGTTATAAAGTGTAGAGCAGACCATACTTTATTCTAATGCAGAAACTAAGATGTCTAAAGAAAGATATTTTTGGCTAGAACAAAATGGAATTTGGTAAGATGGAAACAAGAAAAATAAAGCTATGGAGGATTTGACCATGATGGAACTGTTAACTGAAGGTATACTGCAAATACAAGCTAAAAAAGTAAAGATTCTAAGGCTCAAAAGGGAATTGCAACAAGTAGCAACTGAAGAAGAGATATCTTGGAGGCAGAAGTCTAGGTGCCTATTAATAAAGAACACATGAATACTAGGTATTTTCAAAGGGTGACACACTCAAAGAAGGCCTAATTGTATAGGAAAAATTAATGGTTGGAGAAGAGATCACAGAGGACAAAGAGGTTATTAAAGAGGAAATTCTATGGTCACATAGAATGAGCAATGGAGACCTACTGCCAATTTAGATAACATATCATCATTACTACAGAGGAGAAATATTGGTTGGAAAGAGAATCCGAAGAATAGGAAGCAATAACAACAATTGGGGCATGTTCACCAGACAAAACCCCAGGCCCAGATTATTATACTTTAGCTTTCTTCCAGAAAGCTTGGGATATGATAAAGCAAGACATCATGGGAGCTCTAAACTATTTTCATAAGAATTATTATATTGCAACATCTTTATTGGCCCAAGTAAATATGAGTTTTGAAGAATGACAAAGGAACTCTGACATGGACCAAGTCCATCCTAATGAAGCACAAATATGGTCAACTCAAGCATGTGAGATGCACGTGAAAGAGATAAACCTAACTTACTAGAATTGATATCTCTTAATCATGATCGAAAAGGTTGCATATTGGATAAGGAGAAAGACTCCTTATATAAAGAAACACGGCTTAAGAGACGGATAGAGTTAGAGGATGAGATCAACTAGAACTCTTCCACCAAGGAAGAGTAGCATCAGAATTCTAGTTAATCTCTATTTACTAAATCCATAAATATAGTGTTGTTCTCTTTTACATATAACAAACAAAAGTAGAAGTTAAACATGAATTGAGAGAAAAATAGCAAGGCAATTTTGCAAGCAATTTGTGTGTGATTCAAGCGTGCGAACCTAAAGCTACTTGAACCAGATAGAAGAACCAGTTCCAAGTGTCTATCTTTTATTCTAGTTCAATTATAGTTGGTGATTTCATATTGTACTTTTCAGCTTTATATAGAAGCAATTGTATTAGGTACTCACAGTTTTCAAGTTAGAGTTAACTTGCAGTTATTGCAACAGTCGAGGATATGTGATACAACGGGATTAGAGTTAATACTAGGTTTATAGAAGAGTTTTTTTACATGCAGCTTTTGTCTCAGTGATTTTAGTGAAGAGTTTGATAAAATACTACTAGAAGGTAGGTCGTAATTTTTTCACCTTTTGAGCCAAGAGTTTTCCACGTAAAATATATGTGTTCTTTAATTTCTGTGTTTATTATTTTGTAACTGTCACTACCCCGGTTATCCCTTCATGAACCATCGTGACGACACCTAGTCTTTATGACTAGGTAAGCCTAAAAATACAAAAAAATAAACCAATTTGCGGAAGAAATAATATTAAAACTGAAATAGTGAATTAAAACTGTGTTTAAAAGTGTTGCTCAGCATACACAATATCAACTCTCAAAAATCTAAATAAATTTCCCAAAATCCAGAATCTTATGATCACAAGCCTTTGAATGTCTACTAATGTCTAACTCCAGAATGTCTAATAAAGAAACGAAAGTACTAAAGGGCTAATACAAAAGGGAGAGAAGAAAGGGACTCTTCCATCTGCAGATGCGGAAGATATACCTCGGAGTCTCTACAGCGCCTTGCCTTACGAGTGATAAGTCTGAGTGGAGGTACCTGGATCTGCACATGAAAAACATGCAAAAGAAGGGCATGAGTACACCAAAGCGGTAATCAGTAAGTGCCAAGCCTAACCTCGGTTGGGTGGTGACAAGGAAGGCAGGGCCCTACTGAGATTAAATAAAATATAATGTATAATAGTATAAGGTAAAACAGTACAGTTGAAAGATAACAGTAAGAGTTAATACAGGATAATAAGGGTGATAATAACTAAAATAGAGATAAAATCAATCACAAGAAATACCACTTTTGACAAAGATAAATATCCAGGGATCTCTCAGTATCCATAGGATCTCTTGGTATCCTCAATATATGTCAGGGATCTCTTGGTATCTCGAGGATCTCTTGGTAACTTTAATATATTCTAGGGATCTCTTGGTATCCCGAGGATCTCTTGGTATCTCGGGAATCTCTTGGTATCCTCAGTATATGTGCTAGGGATCTCTCGGTATCCATCACTTTAGCTCAAATCATAAATACGTACAGGGGATATCCCGGGATGTCGTCCCGAAGTCCCAAATTAAAATACACAACAATAGCACAAGGAATACTCAATAAAACTCAACTACATACCAAAGTAACGCAGGAAATTCTAACCTATCATGCTTCACGTAATACAAATAAGGCACTCAAAGAAAATAAAGCAATTAAATCAATTAGACATGCTTCTCTAAGCTAACAGCAGGCTTAAATTCCAAGTATTATAAGCAAGCAAGGAAAAACACAATTTAGGCTATCTTAGTGAAAATAGGATTTTCAACAATTAGCACAAGTACGCACTCGTCACCTCACGTACAAGGTATTTCAATTATCACAATACCAATCCTAAGGGGAATGTCCCCTACACAAGGTTAGGCAAGCCACTTACCTCGAACCAGCTCAAAAATCAACATGAAACTGCGCTCTTGCCACGAGTACTTCACTTCAAATAGCCTGAATATATTCAATTCAATTGCATAATGTAAATAACACTTCAAGTAACTGATTCTACAAATAAATTCCATGCCAATACACGAAATTAGGTAAAATAACAAAAATACCCCTCGGGCCCACGTCTCGGAATTGGGTAAAACTTATATTTTCAGAATTCCCATACTCTCACGAGTTCATGCATACCAAAATTATCAAAATCTAAGGTCAAATTCCCAATCAAAATTCAAATTCTAGGTCTAAGGAATTTCTTCCAATTTTCACCTCCAATCCGAAATTAAATGAAAAAACTAACAATAGATTAATGAGATACGACTAGAAAAGGATTAAGGAATTGTTACCCAATAATTTCCTCTTCAAAATTCTCGCAAAATCGCCCTCTCCCGAGCTTCAATCTGATTATTCCAAGTTTTGAACTAAACCATCGATTATGTCCCTTTTCTGATCAGTGAAATCGCGTCTGCGGTCCTACTTCTGCGAAGACCCTGTCACATTTGCGACATTTCATTAAAAAGGGGACTTCCGCACCTGCGACTGCTCTACCGCAGATGCGGTGCCGCTATTACGGTGCCCTGACCGCATATGCATTCAAATACCTTTCTGCCTCAAACTACTTTTGTGGTTGCTCGACCGCTTCTGTGGTCACGCACTTGCGGTCCCCAAGGTGCAGGTGCGTTTATGACAATAGACTTGAAACTTCAGCTGCAACTCTCAACTCCAAACCTTTCTGTCAAACATCCGAAATCATCCCAAGGCCCCCAGGACCTCAACCAAAAGTACGAACAAGTCATATACCACTATCCAAACTTATACCAATCCTTAAAACACCTAAAACAACATTAAAACACCAATTTAACATATGATTCAAGCCTAAGAACTTCAAAAACTCTCAAAATACGCTTTCGATCAAAAAGTCTATCAAACCTCGTCCGAATGACCCAAACTTTTGCACGCACATCACATTCAACACTACGGAGCTACACCAACTTCCGTAATTCCATTCCGTCCCTCAGATCAAAATCTCACTATCAAACCGGAAACTTCAAAAATTCAACTTCAGTATTTCAAGCCTAAATTAGCTATGGACCTCTAAGTCACAATCTCAACATGCTCCTAAACCTGAAATTACCCAACGGAGCTATTAGAACCATCAAAATTCCATTTCGAGACCTTCTTCACACTGTTCCGACTATGGTAAAATTTCTAGAACTTAAGCTCTCATTTAGGGACTAAGTGTCCCAAAATTAACTCCGGTGTCCGGCGGTAGAACTTCACAATTTTAGTGTCAAAAGAAGCATCTACTTTTTGCACACAATACCCAATTGGTTTCATCCTCAAATTCATAACCAATTTTTCCAGATCTTAAATTTTATTTTGCAATTACTGTAGTACGTAGAATTTTTCCAGATTTTGTCGTTAATTTCTGTTCTTCACGTCAATGATATGGTGAGGTTTTAAGCAGCCATGGATGCTGTCGTCTCTCCCCATCCTTTAGCTGTGACAAAGACACAACAAAACCCACATATGCTTATCAAATCACAACAAAAACATATCTCATACCTCGCACAACCCCAAAGCTCAAACCAATCCAGTTCATCCATGGTGAGCCAACTGTAATTTTTTCCATAGAAGAACGACAAAAATTTACTGTGGAGGAAGTCTTGCATTAATAAGTAGTGATGAAAGTATCTCCAGGAGCACCATAAATCAATGAGCAACGAGATCTACTGCCCAATCACATAGGTGTTAAAGGTCGATGTATCATCGGTTTACTCGCACCAAGATAATTACTCCTAACGTTTGATCGTTATGATGATTATGTAATTGCTTTGTCTCGCTCTGTTAATTATATGTTGTATACGGGTGTTCAACATCAATATCGTGTGTTTCCATAGATGATTGGTTATAATCCAAAGGAGGAAACAACAAAAGCAGTGGTTTGGATTTCGATGCCAAAGCTGTCACCAGATTTGTTTGCGATGCCTTTATTGTTGTCTATTGCATCTGCTGTAGGAAAACCAATTGCCCATTGATAAGACAACCCAAACAAAGTCCAAACCTAGCACTGCTAAGGTAAAGATGATTTTAGACTTGCTTGACAAACATCCTAATCGTGCAAGGTTGCAAAGAGTGGACAAAATTTCTGGAAAAGTGCTGCAGGTTTTTCAAGAAATCATTTATGATAATTTACCACTGTATTGTAATTGTTGTAAGAATCAAGGCCATAATGAAACTAAGTGTCAAAGACTTCAAAAAAAATCGTGATGATGATGCTCAGATTGAAGAAGATCAGCCTCGTCAAGAACAAATTGGTGGTGCGAAATACAAGGGAGATTTGCGTCAGTTTTTGAATAAGAGGAGGGTTCTGAATGATGGTGATCGAATTGCAAAAGATCACATTAATCCTACAGATTCTACATAGGTTTTAAGAGCTCCTCAAGGGGCTCATGGACATGCTGAAAATTTGATTAAGACATCATATGTAGCAGTTGTTTCTACTACTGCTTTGGTTCCTATTGAAACAACTCTTGCTAATGTTTCTCATCATGTAGCTATATCTGGGCAGAGTAATTCACGTCCAGTCTCAATGGATACTACTGGTGACCGAAATAGCATGGGAAAAATAGCAGCTGGACACTCACGTAGGGAAGCTAATACAAAGTTTAAGGGAAAATGTTTAAATATTGAAGTAGTGTCTACTACTGCAATTCCAATTAGAGCTGGGCAGAATGCTGAGAACAAAAATTATACATGAGGTGATGCATCAGCTCCTATGAAAGCCAAGCTTCCAGCTGAAATCCCAGCTGCCACAATTTTTACACGAATGAATACAGCTACAACTGGTACTTTGAAGGCTACTGTTGATTCAGTTGTTACTACTTCTGGGCAGAATCGTCAAGGGGCAGAACATGTTGAAAACCCTGTAAAAATTCCAGCTACTGTAGGATCGAATCTGGAGGTTGTTGTTGCATTGAATGCAACTGAGGATCGAGATGCACCTTGTGATATAGGTGTTGTTGCACCTTGTGAACCAGTAGAAAAATTAGCAAGTCCTAAGAAGGTGGATATGGCTGCTGGTTCACTGAATGCAGCTAGAAAATCTGATGAGGGGCAAGGTGTAGATGCTGTAGGTGTTACAGTTCCATTGAATAAGGATGGTGATCGAGCTGCTGCAGTAGAAAAACCAGCAGGTGCTTTATCTACTGGTGATGGTTTAAAATTTTATACTCAAGGTGTGCAACAATCTAATATCAGCTGCTCTAATTCTTTTTATGATTTGGCTATTGGGAATGAGCATGGTACGCACAAGGATGAGAAAAACTTGAAACATTGTGATGCAAACATAGTTACTCCCCAAACCAATTCTCCAGGCAGTGGAAAAGAGCATAAAAATTCGAAAAAGGCAGCAGCTCGACGACATATCGTAAAGGACTTAATTCCTTCTGATGATCTCAAGGAAGGGGAATTACAAATACCTAATACAGCTGCTCCAACACTGGATATTTCTAATCCAGATTTTGGGACGAGTGTACAGCAGGTTGATCGCGCTGGAGCTTCAGAATCCAGGCGACTAATGTATACAGACATTGCAAAATATCATCTCATATCTGGTCATACAGGTGGGCATCTTGTTGTCTCTAAGGAAATTTTACTAGTTTGTGAGCAAAAGGCATTGGAAACCACACCAACAATGCATATTTCCAATTCGGAACTAGCTAAAATGGTAAAGGATGCCCAAGCAGCTATGACGACGAGCACAACTCCGAAAAATAGGCAACAACAAGCTTCAGGCAGTAGTAAACAGCAACAACTTCCCAAGAACACAGGTGATCGAGTAATTGTTTCAAAGGACATTGTTCCTGTTGATGCACAAAAGGGTGAGGCACATAGCTCTAATACTCCTACTATGCAACATATTGGAACGAGCACAAGTAATAGCTCGATGGCAAAGGTAGCAGATATGAAATTTGGGCAGCAGCACCATCGTGCAGGCACTCAATGTGATGCACTACTACATCCAAATGCAGGACAACACCAAGATCTTCTTATAAGCTTCATGACTGGACAACAGCAGCAGAATACAGGCAGTCAACTGCAACAACAACATCAAAATCCTACACGTGATCGAATAGTCACAACAGTAACATCTGGACAGAAGCAAAATGTTACAACCATTCAAGCTATGTCAGAGGATGAGAAAATGTTTTTGGATGCAATGCTAAGTTCCAATTGTCCTGTGAGTAAGAGAAATACACAGGAACAATCTGCATTGGTGACACTTGATTTCGTCCAAAATTCTCCACAATCTGTGAATTTGGGGAGAGACTTATATGAGAAAGAAGAGGAAGATGCAATTTTTTCACTGTGTAGGGCAGATTTATCACCTATGCATAACGGACAAAGTAAGAAGTCTCATACAAAAGATAAAAGCTGGGACGGCAAGGTGAATGAGGAAGGAATTGTTAGGCAACTTCCAATGAGAGCTGCCAAACAAAAGCAGGCTGCCCCAACTACATCAACGAGGTCCAACCGTTCAAAAAAGAAATGAAGACTCTTGAATACATTATGAACACGGTTGAGAAAAATGACAAAGAATTACAAATTGAAGATTTTACAAGTTTGGAAAAGAAGGGACAAGAATCAAATTGGTACTACATTTTATTCTACCACTTTCTTAGTATTCTCATTTGTAATATCATCCCAGAGTATGTTATAAACTCTGTAATGATCATAGAATATTTGGTACTTTCAAGTTCATATTTTTTACATGCTTGTCAATAGGCGGGGCTATTGTATGCCTCACTAGGATTAGTAAGGTAAGGTTTAGCCTAGTTTGAGTTGCCTTAGTCATATGCCTTTGGAAAAATATCCAAACGGCTATGATATTATATGCATTCGTGAGACTTCGCTGGCAGCTACACCATGACCCTCTACATGAGGCTTCTATCATAAGGCAATGTGAGGCGCAGAGGAGTGATTATATAGCCAAGGCATATAGGTAACACCACTGGTGCTATTGTCCCCCTTATTTGTACTTTTCCTATGTGTTGTATATTTCTCTTTATTATTAATAAAATAACTACTAGGCATGCCTAGTATTATAATTTGAAAAAAAAGAAATGTCCCAAAACTCTCTAAAACTCCAACTAATTCCTCCCGGTAACTCACAATAGCAGAAACAAACACGAGAAAAGTTGTTAATAAGGGATCGGGGTGTTAATTCTTAAGATAACCGGTCGGGCTGTCACAACAACAGTAGTAGTTGGAACACATAGAAGAACCAGGTCATTCTATAATTAGGTTAAGCAAAAAATTGGGCACCACACAAATTACAACTCCTTCTTGTGTGGTATTGAAGTATAGAAGATCAATTGTTATCAGTGCAGGTTATCCTTAAAGAGGCTAACACCTTAGGAACATATCAAGATGAGTGCACCACCTAGAAACTGGGAAGGACAATCCACTACTATGACTCCATTCTTTAATGGCCAGTACTATTCCTGGTGGAAAAATAGGATGGGCGATCATATAATAGGAGAGGACTATGAACTCTAGGATATTGTTATTGATGGTCCACTGGCCACCACAAAGAAAAATGTTGAAGTAATAGATGTGCCAAAGACTAGAGCTGACTGCACTGCTGAGGACTTTAAGAAGTGGGAAAAGAACACTAAGGCCAGGAAATGGCTTGTGTGTGGGCTAGGTCCAGACGAGTGCAGCAGAATTCAAAGATGTACTATTTCTAAGGAAATTTGGGGCACTTTACAAGTGGATCATAAAGGAACTCCTCAAATAAAGAGATCAAGAGGAACATTGTTGTATTCTCAATAAGAGAATTTCACCATAAAGGAAGGAAAAACCATCCAGGAGATGTATACAAGGTTCGCAACACTAACAACTAAAATTAAGTCTCTTGGAAGGATTATCTTTGATGAAGACAAGGTCGAGAATATCTTGACAAGGGTTTTGATAGTGACTTGGGAAAGAAAAACCACTGCTATTCAGGAATCAAATAGCATTGCCACTCTCAAGTTGGATGAGCTAATTGGAAATCTCACTGCCTATGAAATTAGAAGGCAAACCATGAAGATGGATGCAGTAAAGGAGATTGGCCTTCGGAATAGCTAAAGGTGCAGATCTAGAAAAAGATGAAATGGATATGATCACGTGGGATTTCAAGAAATATCTAATGAGAGGAAAGGGTTCTTCAAGAGGTGCAACCTTCAACAAACTAAGGGCCCTTGAAAAATAGACCAACGAGGGCTGCTACAAATATGGTAAGACTGGCCTCATAATCAAAAACTATCCACAGTGGGAAACCACTAAAAACGTAAGTAAGGATTTTGCTAAACTTATGGGGAGTGAATTTGAAATAAGTATGATGGATGAGCTTAACTTCTTCTTAGGCTTACAGATCAAACAAACCTCAAATGGAACCATGATTCATTAGTAGAAATATACAAAAGAGTTGATTAAGAAGTTTAAGATGGAAGAATCAAAAGAAATAGAAACTCCTATTGCAAAAGCTACTAAATTAGACATAGATGAACCTGGTTCATCAATTGATCAGAAGTTGTATAGGGGTATGATTGGTTCACTTTTGTATCTTACTACTAGCAGACCTGACATTGTCTTCAGTGTAGGGCTTTGTGCTCTATTTCAAGCAAATCCTAAGGAATCCCACTTGACTGTTGTCAAGAGGATATTGAGATACTTTAAAATCCTTTGGTATAAAAAAGGTAGTAACTTTAATCTGGTGGGATATACTGATGTTGACTATGCAGGTTTCCATGTGGACAAAAAAAGCACCTCAGGTATGGCTCACTTTATTGGTTCAGGTCTGGTGTCATGGGCCACTAAAAAGAAAAAATGCAGTGGTCTTATCTACTGCTGAAGCTGAATATGTTGTTGCTGCCTCCTATTGTGCTCAATTGTTGTGGATCAAACAGCTGTTGATGGATTTAGGTATTGAAGTTAGTTGTATCCCTATTTTTTGTGATAAAACTAGTGCTATTAGTATGACTAAGAACCCGGTTGATCATAAGATAACTAAGCACATCGATGTTAGACATCATTTCTAAGGGACAATTATGAGAAAGGATTGATCACAAAAGAATTTTGTGCTACTGATAAACAGATTGCTGACATCTTCACCAAAGCACTGAGTAGAGAGAACTTTGAAAGGAATAGGTTAGAATTAAGGATGATTAAGATCACCTAATGAGGCCAGTTCAGAATGCACAATGAAAAAAATGAAAAAAAAATGGTTAGAAAATCTGGAACTTGTGTAAATATCTAGATTAATCTTTTCTCAATCTCATACTGTAAATAGTATACTCATATGACATGTGTTGATATGACTCACTGATTTCTAACAAAATTTTCTCTATTTTGGTAAATTGCGGCATGATCAAGAATAGGGGTGTGCATTCGAATCGGTTTATCGATAAATCGAATTGATTTTTTGTTATCGGTTTATCGATACCAGTTTATCGATTTATCGATTTCAATTTTGAAATTTTCCTTATCCAGTTATCGATTTCGATTTCGATTTTGTCCTCTTCGATTATCGGTTTATCGATAAACCGATAAGATATACTAAAAAGACAAAAAAAATAATTTTTTTTCCCTTATTCTACAAAACCCTTTCCTTTAACCTAAGTCTCTAACCCTATTATTTCCTCTACCGCATTTAAGGAATGATCATATTTAAAGCTTAAGGGAATGAAGTTCAAATTAATGGAAAACAAAATTAGCCGTGATAATGTATTTCTTTTATATCGTTTGAGTGTTTGTGGCATACATTTGATCCCTTACTTTAGTTTCGTTTCATGTGCTTGTTGGCATAATTTTTATCTTATAAATGGTGTTCGTCTTATTTTTGCTTCTTTTTGTCCATATTAGTTAGGCGTGTTTATATCCATATACTTTTCGTGGAATCCCGCAAATTTTCTTATTGGTGTAATCGATAACTCAATCAATAAGCCACAAAAATTGATAAATTTAAAATCGAAAAAATCGAAACCTTATTGAAAAAATAATGATAAGCATTTGTACAAATCGATAACTGATAAGTAATTATCAATAAGGGTCAAAATCGAATCGATAAATCGAATGCACACCCCCTAATCAAGAGGATTCTTAGTGAAGAACATGGTTCATCGGTACTGGTTCATCTGAATAGCGAGGTATATTTTCTATACTCTGCACAATTAAAAATATTAATATTTAATTCATGAGCAGAGTCTCACCTATGTTCAAAATCGTCACAAAAACTTATCCCTCTAAAGTTTGAACCAGTTCCGTCTGTAGTAGAATCCTCACCGCATAAAATGCCTAGAATCTAGGGAAGCCTAATCGCTCATTCAACCCGAAATTTCAAGTTGATTGGACTTATAATTGACTACAAAAAGCTTCTGTTAGTCATTAATTAAAACTCTCTATTTAAAAACCCATCATCACAATCACTGCCACTCTCATAATTCTCTAAACCGTCGAATTTCTTATGCTCTCTATTCTTCTCTCTTACAAAACCCTAATTCAAAAATCCTCCTTCCGAATTAGCAAGATGTCTAACCCTCAAGATAACCCAGGTACTCCTCCACAACCTACCCCCTATGGTTCCTCCACCCGTCCTCAACCCAGCACAACCCCCCCAACCTAGGAGAAGGCAAGGGAAGATGCTTGCTCGCAAAATTATGGCTACAAGTGCCCTTTCAAAGAAGCTGAATGCAAAATTAAAGGCTAGCCAAGCCCAAGATTCTGAAAATTGAGATGAATCCTTGAAATCTGCAAGTGAAGGGGAAGGAACTGGGTCTTCTGATTCTGAGAAAGCTAAAAATCCCCCTTTTGAGGTACGTTCTGTTTGTTGACACCCAACTTTTCCCTATATATTTTCAGTATGCAAAATAACTTCAAAGTGATATATATATATATATATATATATATATATATATATATATATATATATATATATATATATATATATATATATATATATATATATATATAAGTATGTCCAAGCATTTTATTATTTTTCTTTTTATCCATAAAATCTCAATCATTATGTCCAAAATTAATATTTTTTGATGATTCATTTATTGAATTCTTATATTTATGATAAGATATAGGTAAGGTAATTTTTATATATTCTTATAAATTTATTTAGTATTTTTCAAAGCTAAAGTGCCTAATTGCAATATTAGCCCCTTTTAGATTTAATTGTGTTTTATATTCATAAAATTAAGTCTTGTATTTTTAAATTGTTAATTATATGTTATAAATCATTTTAATGCTTTTAATTTATTTTCAAAAATTAATTTATCACTTTTTATAAATTAAATAGGGAAAATGGCTATTTAAAATCTAGCCCAATTGCATTTCAATTATAGCCTGAATTCTACCCCAATTTAAACCTAATTCTCAACCCACCGGATCGAGCCCAAACCCATTCTTATAAACCGACCCACCTACCCTTTAAATCTATTCCGTTGATCATTCAGATCAATGGCCACCATCATCCCTTACCTTAATTAATCCCAAACGACCTCAAAACCCTATCATTTGATACAATTCGCCGCCTTAGAATCCCCTTCCTCTCAAACTCTCTCTGCAACACCATCCAAACCCTAGCCGCCGCCACCATAATCCACCATAATACCTACCTAATCCATGGCCTTCTGTTGTCACTCAAGATCTGTTCCAGCCTTCCATGCCTCCTGGGTGTTTGCTTCTATGGTTTCACGACAAGACCTCGAGGGAACCTGGTCCAGTCCTTGCTCGACTGTTGTTTATGGCCTTTCTCTAATCATCCGTGGCCTTTCTCCGGCCACTCAAGGCAGATCCTTTGATTTCCTGGTCAGATCGAAAACTTTCAAGGCCTTTCTCATTTCTTTTGTGTTTTCTCAAAACCCTAATCTCTAGGACCTTCCGATTGCTTTCATATCTATCTGAGATCTCTGTTTCCTATGAACTTTATAAGTTCTTCTCGAAGGTTCTTTGACTTTTCTTTCAAAATGACTCTTCACTTTCAATAATTAGGGTTTTCCTTTAAGTTTTATTCTCTAATCTTAATGTCATTGATGATTTTGCTATTTTCTCGTGTTGTTCTTCTATCTATTTCAGCATGTTAAAACCTTAGTTCTTTAGGTCATATTCGAGTTCTAAAAATTGTTTTTTAAATGTGTACTTGCTTCGTTCTTGTTTGACTTATTTGATTCTGAGTTTTACCATCTTTTTAAGCTCGACTATTGTTAAAACCCTAGTTCTTTAGGTCTTATCCAAGTTCTGGAAATTGTTTGTTCAATGTGTAGTGGCTTTGTTCTTGTTTGACTTATTTGATTCTGAGTTTTAGCATCTTTTTAAGCTCGACTTTTGTTGAAACCCTAACTTCTCACAGGTTTCCTCACCTGCTATTGTGAGACCTTTGCATGCCTCTGATTTCTTTTACTTGATGCTATGTTTTCTTCACTGTTGATTTTATATGAATTGACCTACTTGGCTACTATGCCTCGAATGTTTGCTTTACTACTAAATCCTAACTTATTTCTGCCACTACTGTATGTTTATGATTATCTCTTTTGCCTAAGTGTTTGGCCTCACATGTCTGATGTTTCTGTTCACTCTATTTATATGTTGAAGCCTCTTCCTTGATTGATCTTGGTCTTGTGACTGATTACAAAGTTTTTCTTTTATGAACCCTAATTTCACTCACTTGTTTAAAATTAATTAATTCTTTTCCTTTGCTATGATATTCTACCTTACTAAATATTTTCCAAAAATAAGCATATTTTTGGACTTAGACTTGATGGTTCACTTAATGCTTTTACTACCCTTTATATGGCAATGATCAATCTGTCTTCAAACTAATTTTCTTACCTTAATTGAAACCTGCTATTGTCGCTAAATAGTGATTCCTTAATTAAAGGGAATCACTTGTGTTAATTGATTTTAATTTGTGATCGTTTCCATGTTTGTGTTAAGACTTTACTTATTACCTTAATTATCACTTGTTTTCAAAACTATAAATACCCACCCCTCTTTTCTTTTAAAAGACACACGAACAATCTGAGTTCAGAACACACACTTCACTCAAAACTCTCTCTTTTCTCTGTTACTATTTGTGTTACTGCTTTGTCTAGACAGCTGAAAGCCAAGGCTAGATTGTGGACATTTGCTTACTTTTCTTTCTGCACTTTGCTTCTCACTAGTATGTCCTAGTTAATTTTCAAGCATCAACGACAACATGTTTCTGTAATTGTTCCAACTTCCCTCATGCTTGTCTATTTCTGCCTATGTTTCTAAAATCAAGTTACATTATTAGCATGTGGAAATGTGTTCCTTTTCCCCTTTTAAGTTAATACTCTCCTATGTGTATGAATCCCAAACCCCACATCCCCTCTTTATGTTTGTATTCTCAAGCTAGTTCGGGAGCATGCCAGCATCCTCTGTTGATGTGCATGTCTAAACTTGACCCCTCCTAGGGTCATATGCTTCATGCAATGTATTCCCAAAACCCCTGACCCCTTTGTGAAAATGCTGATTCTGTGTGGTTTAAGTTTTACTACTACTATTTTCAAATCACCCTAATTATTTACTATTTCCTAGTCCTGTTTTTAAATCAGTCCCTATGTTCTGCACTTTCACTATATTTCTAGAACCTAAGTTCTGCCCCTCTTGTGTGAGCCTTGCCTTGGGACCCTTGATTTCTCTCTGAACTTGGACATATAAGGGCTGGCTCTTCCACACTGCATTCATTCTCTATCTGGTTATGCAAACCTGGTTGTAAGCACTGTCCGAGGTCCCACAAGACCCTTAGGGAACTTTCACACACCCAGGTTTGAGAAAAGGCTTTGAAACAAGTGGCATTTGAGGTGGTTTATTCCATAACTCAGAGAGAAAGTCAGAATCGGGCTTCATATGGTTGTAACTTCATATTTTACACTTTTTTGATGTTATTCAGTATTTGGTTCGTAATAATTTATAAACGAATATTGGGGTTGGCTAGTGAAAAGGGAGGGGGTAATTATGTATATTTTGGCTATTAGGAGGGTCGATAATATGCCTATAGGATCTGCTTTCAAATTCTGCATGTTTTACTTCTACACGTAGATAACATGCCTATAGGATCTGCTTTCAAATTCTGCATGTTTTACTTCTACACGTAGATAACATGCCTATAGGATCTGTTTTAATTAAGTTCTGCATGTTTACTTCCACACTTAGATATCCTGCATATAGGAATTGATTAATGAAGTTCTGCAAGTTTACTTCCACACTTAGAGATCAGGCCTATAGGGTCTAATGGCTATAATCACACATCATGCCCATAAAGTTAAAATTAGTTTCTAAACTAGATGTCATGTCTATAGGGTTAATATCAATATAGAAATCATGATATAGGAATTTCGTTGTGATCAAATAAATCCTACCTACTCCACTTCATTGTATACCATGCCTATAGGACCAAATCAGCCTTTAATAGTAGATACCATGTCTGTAGGAATTAAAATCAACGACAATAGAGATTATAATCTGAAACCAGTTTGGTTAAAAATCAGTTTGACTCACATTGTTTTGAATCAGTTTAAACAACTTACTCATTTCATTAATGCGGATTAGAAAGTATGCCTATAGGATCCAAATTGCTCGTCCAAAACTGTTACTGCTTTGCCATTTTGAATTAGTAATAGATATCATGCTTATAGGATGTCATCAATACATACTTAGGCAAGCCTTAGGTAATAATTATAAAACTGGATCCACCTTTGTTAATTAGCATCTACTACAACCAGAGGACAAGCCTGATTCGAACTTCCTATCTGAATTATGTAATAAATTGGTCTGCTTCAATAGCTAGAACTCCCTTGTCTCAGTACTTTAAATTTTGACCCTAAATGTGTTTAAGTCATGCTATTTATGTGCTTTTCTTAAGGAGGTATATATGAGCCTCTTAGTTGTTTACAAGTTCTCCCCTAATATGCAGTCCTATGTGTTTTGAATTCTGCCTTAGTCTTTTTACCTTTAAAAAACCAAGAGTCAGCCTAAAATCCTCCCTCATATAGGAATAGTAGTCCTAAATTTCTTTGGGACTGATAGGAATGGGATGGGTAGTAGCATGCAATAGAGGTCGAGACCAAACTACGCTATAATACCTTAACAGGGAGGGAAGGGTAGATATGGATATGATGATCGGTGCGTTAATACCACGTGTAGCCCCTCTTTTGAGGAGTGATTACCGAGTATTGCATTAATGTGATCCATATTATAAATAAACCTGGGACCCTCTTTATATCTTATAGCATGCATAGTTATAACTCTTTCAAACTTTGTTTTATTTTATCATTTCCAAACACATGTTTATTTAAAATCCCCCTCTTATTTGAGCCCTATTTGCTTGCTTGTTAATTGCACAAATTCACAAACAACTATCTGGATGGGAACCACACTAGTGGATCCTGAAGAGTGACTAACACCTTCCCCTTGGGATAATTTCAAGCCCTTACCCTATCTATGGTTATCAATAACTGTAGTTGTAGTTGAACCCCATAGGTGCCCTAACATACCTTAAAATTGTTAGGTGGTGACTCTTCAAAATTGCAAAATCCCTTTCCCGAATGGAAAGAGTTGTCCCAACAAATGTCATGAACCCGATTTTCGCGATGGAAAAAGAGGGCACGACACTGTTCTAGTTGAAAATTTAGACAATAGGTTTGTTCTGGTTGGGTCTATTAGGAATGTGGAAATGCTTGAGTCAAGAAGGAGAGGAGGTAAAAATAAAAGTGAAAAAGAAAAGGAGAGTGAGGGTGTGAGTAATGATGTGAGGGGAAAAGGGAAAGAAGTGGTTGATTCCTCACCCACTTCTAAAATGGTTAGACTGGCGATCTGTGGGGCTGAACATGAAACTATGGAAGAGAGTAGCAAGAAAATAGGGGGAAGTGGTTCAGGGGAGGTTGCTGAAGGGTTGGTTAATCTCAGTTCACAGGCAGATGAACCTGGTTCACCTATTGAGGAGACCTAGCAGACCTTCTGAAGAAAGTGGGTGCAAGCTATAATCCAAAGAAAAGGAGAACCCCAACACCAAAAGCCCCAAGTACTACAAAGAATAACAAGAAAAGCAAAGCTACTTCTCCAACAACTGCTGAGATTCCCCGACCAAAATGAAAGGCCACAAGAACTATGGTGAAGCAGAGTAAGAGTGAGTTACAAAAGGCTACGGCAGAAAGCAAAAAGAAGAGGATGGATAAAGGGAAAGCTAAGGTTCCAGAAACTGCTGACGCTGTTGATGTGGATGAGATGGAATAGGTCCATCAAGAAGAACGCACAACTGTGGAGGTTCAGACCCCCAAGCCCAAAAAGATCAAGAATTCTTCCAAGAAGACTTCATTTGTGTCTAAAACTGCTGAACCTTCATTGGCCAAGAGGATAAGGTTTGCTATGAAAACCAAGCAAGTTAAAATTACTGAGGGGGAGGAATGGAGTGGTGAAGAAGAGAGTGAATCTGATGCTAAAGAAGACAATTTGGCCAAATTTGGCAAACGAAACATTTTGAAGGGTAGACTTCTGAAGGATTTGGAGGAACTAGGGATGGTTCAATTAGTTGATACTCTTGCTGCTCAAGGTTGTAAGCATATAGTCCTTCACCTGGATAGTAGGCTGGTATGGCTGAGATTATTGAGTTCATGGCAAATACAGAGGTCAAGGATAGCAGAGTTACCAGTCAAGTGAAAGGAGTTCAAGTGACATTTGATGCAAAGAAGTTGGGTAACATCCTTAACATCCCTTCTAAGGGTATGATGACTACACAAGGCAAGGATAGCCAAGTCTGGACTCCCTTCCTATTGCCTTTGCCATCACTAGAAGTTTTTGTGATGTCCCAGATGTGAAAGCCAAGGTAGTATATAAAAGTGAAATGAAGCCCTGCAACAAAGTCTTGTTTGAATTTGTCAAAAAGTGTTTACTTCCTAGGAAGGAAATAAGACACATTGCTAACTACATGGACTTAGTGCTGATGGAGTGTCTTGAAAGTGGCAGGCATATCAATTGGTCTACATTTATTATCAAGCTGTTAGATAGGATTATCAATGGCTCCAAGGCCCATGCCACCCCTTATGGGCTTATTATGGCTATTGTTCTGGATCGTTGCAAGGTGCCACTGAAGAAGTGGGAGATGGCCACAAGAAAAGACCATTTTGGGATCAACGCTTTGATTTCTTATAACTATGATGTCAATGCCATTCCCAATGAACCTGGTTCCTCTAAATAGATACCTATCAATAGCAAGGTCAGAGCTCTAGTGCAGAAGAGTGGGGCAAAGTATGCTAAGATAGCTAGGCTGACAGCTCGTTTAGCAGAGGTGGAATCTAAGAAAGATGCTCTCAGAACTGAGCTGACAAAGGAAAAGTAGAAGAATGGTGGCATTCTTCAAAATATTTTGCACCTTTTCCAAGACCAAAACCAACCATGCAGCTCTTCCAAGAATTAAGATCTTTAGCCTTCATTTCCTTAACCTTGTCTAGGCCTTTCAGTGATCCAGATTAAGGATTTTTCTTGTTTTGCTCATGTTTTGATTGTTTTTATTTCTTTTTGTGGATTGTCGTAACATCATATTCTCTATCAATAAAGTCTGCTATTTTTACTATTGTTGACTGTTTACATTTCCTTGATAGTTTGAATATGTTTGGTTGATTACTGGTGATTAATCCATTATTGCACTTGCAGTTGCCCTAGTGGCCATGAGTAATTTTTATATTTCTGGGAATCACACTGTGTTTATGAAACTTTTCAATGATGCCAAAAGGGGAAAGAGATATTGTGCTTTGTATTCTGAATAAGTGATATTTATAACCTGATGAACCTGGTCCTTAATGATAAGTAAAATTTCCTAACTTTGCATTGATGAATAAGATGAGTTCTGACAGGGCCTAAGTGAGTGGACATCACATAGTTTGTCATCATAAAAAAGGGGAAATTTGTTGGCCCAAGTAAATGTGAGTTTTGAAGACTGACAAAGGAACTCTAACATGGGTCAGGTCCATCCTAGTGAAGCACAGATATGGTCAACTCAAGCATGTGAGATGCATGTGAAGGAGATAAATCTAACTTTCCAGAATTGATATCTCCTAATCATGATCGAAAAGGTTGCATATTGGATAAGGAGAAAGACTCCTTACACAAATAAAATACGACTTAAGAAAAGGATAGAGTTAGATGATGAGATCAACTAGAACTCTTCCATCAAGGAAGAGTAGCATCAGAATTCTAGTTAATCTATATTTATTAACTCCATAAATATCAGTGTTGTTCTCTTTTATAGGTAAAGCACATAAGCAGAAGTTAAACGTTAACTGAGAGCAAAATTTCAAAGCAATTTTGCAAGCAATTTGTGTGTGATTCAAGCTTGCAAACCTGAAGCTACTTGAACTAGATAGAAGAACCGGTTTTAAGTGTCTACCTTTTATTCTAGTTCAATTGTAGTAGGTGATTTTATATTGTACCTTTCATCTTTATCTAGAAGCAATTGTATTACATACTTAGAATTTTTAAGTTAGTGTTAACTTGAAGTTGTCTCAACACTTGAGGTTATGTGCTACAACGGGATTAGAGTTAATCCTAGGTTTATAAAAGAGTTTTTGTAAATGCGGATTTTGGCTTAGTGATTTTAGTGGAGGGTTTGGGAAAATTCTACTAGAAGGTAGGTCGTGGTTTTTTTTACCTTTTGAGCCTGGTGTTTTCTATATAAAATATTTATGTTCTTTAATTTCTGTATTTATTATTCTGCAACATTAGTAGTTGGAACACATAGAAGAACCAGGTCCTTCTATAATCAGGTTAAGCAAAAAATTGGACACCACACAAATCATTCCCCCCCCCCCCCTTGTGTGGTATTGAAGTATAGAACATCAATCTTATAATGTCTCCTTCATAGCACTAGTTCCTAAGAGTAAGGATGTTATTGAGCTCAAATATTTTAGTCCAATAAGCCTTAGAGGCAGCATCTACAAGATAGATATAAAGATGTTAGCTAAGAGTTGGAAAGCTCATTTTAGAGAACCAAAATGCCTTCATCAAACAAAGAAAAATTACCGATGTAGCTTTCACCGGCAATGATATGTCGGATGGAAGGCTAAAAAGTGAAATATCAGCATCCAATGCAGATTAGACATTGAGAAAGCATTTGACCAAGTCAACTAGTCATACATGTTTTCAATGTTAAGAAAATTGAGATTTGGTAGCAGATGGATCAAGTGGATTAAATATAGCTTTTGAAAATAATCAAGTATTCGGTTCTCATTGACAAGAGTCCAGTTGGCTTCTTATTACCTAAGAAGGCATTAAGGCAGGGTGGCCCTTTGTCCCCCTTTTTTATTTATCCTAATTAGAGATGGTCTTATCAAGATGTTGGAGAAAGAAAAGAAGTTGCAGTGGTTAGATGGTTTTAGTGTTGGAAGATCTCAAAATAATATAGTCCTAGTCTCACATCTGCTCTATGCTTGAAGATAAATTAGTTTTTTGTGGTGCTGAAATATCTCAGGTTCAATATCTTAATCTAACTCTGCTAATTTTTGAAGCTATCTCTGGACTACATATCAACATGGATAAAAGCATAATCTACCATGTTAATGAAGTTCCTGAATTAGGAGATCTAATTGATATTATTTGTTGTGGTAGTGGTTCTTTCCTTGCAGCGCACCTAGGCCTACCATATGGAGCTAAGTACAAATCTACTGTAGTGTGGAATGGTGTGATAGAGAAGGTGGAGAAGATATTGACAACATGGCAGATGCAATATCTATCAATGGGAGGCTGTTTAACCTTGATTAGTAATACTGTAATGGACAACATCCTAACCTATTACATGTTATTATATTATATACCCAACAAAGTGCGCAAACAATTGGACAAACTTAGACGAAACTTTCTCGAACAGTAAGGGTCATAAGTTTCACTTGGTCAAATTGCCCAAAGAAACTCAACCAAAGGACCTTGGTCGGCTTGGAATAAAAGACTTAGCAAAACACAACAAGAACATGCTAATGAAATGGCTTGGGAGATTTGGGGAGGAAGACACCTGCCTATGGAAGAAGGTGGTGATTGCTAAACATGGACAACAAAGTCACTAGTGTACCAAACTCAGCAAGTCTTCCCATGGTGTTGGGCCATGGAAACACAATAATAGCCTTTGGAAGGATTTTTCACAAAATATCTCACTCAAGGTGGGTAATGGATTACATGTTAAATTCTGAAAAAATATTTGGTTGGACAACTATCCACTGGAAGAGAGCTTTCCACTACTGTTTTAGATTGATAATGATCCCCACTCTACAATAAGACAAACCAGGAAACTCTTCGGTTCCACTTTTCAAGAGGAATATACATGACTGGAAGTTGGATAGTTTGTTTACATTACTTGGTAGAGTGGGAAACTTCACTATGAATGAGCATATCCCTAGCAAACTCAGGTGAGTTGGTTGTGATTTAAGTGTATATTCAGTGAAGATGGGCTACAATCTCATATATGAACCTAGTGGAATCATTGACACATGGCCTTGGAAGCTTATTTGGAAGACAAAGCTTCCTATAAAAGTTATCTTCTTTTACTTGGACCGCACTCAAAGAAGCATGCCTAACTCGAGACAATCTCTGTAAAAGGAGTTTTCAGCTAGTAAACAGATGCTACATATGTTAGCAAAATTCCTAATTAATCACCCACCTATTTTTACATTGTCCCATGATAACAGATATATGGTATATGTTTCTTTCTATCCTTGGAATAAGCTGGACACGTCCACAGGGCATCGGGGATGCAGTGGAAGATTGGAGCAGTTGGAAAGTTCAAAGGCCCGTCAAGAAAGTAGGATGCACTTTTTGGTGCTTTGACAAGAAAGAAATTGTTGATGCTTTGATGACATTTCAACTCCTATCTCTACTCTCAAAGCCAAATTCCTTGTGCAACTATTTAGTCAGAGCTCTCTAACCCCCGTAAATAATGTAGTTCCTCTTCTAGATTTCATTGGCTCTCTCTCTAGATTAGCCCAGTTATATTCTTACTTTTGTTTTTTGTGGTTAGCTCTATAAGCAGATTAAGTCTTTTGTGCAATGGAGCTAACTGAATTTCTTCTTGTAACTTTGCATTTTCTGGATGGCTGCAATGAAGAATCTTATTTCATCAAGTATCTAAGCCGTAGAATCATATTACTTAACCAATTAAAGAGATGTAAAATCCATACATACACAATGCATATGTCCCATTTATAAACCAGTCTAAGAAGCTATACCAAATTAGTGTGGGGCAAAGTTCAGTATTTTTCCGCATTTGCACTTTCACTTGCACATGAAAAATCCCCTTATCCGAAAGGGCAATAGATAATCATGTCTTCTGAGAACCAATTTAGCTAGCAGGACAACTCCTTTGTCCACAATAAATTTTAGCAACATGAATTCATTTGTTTGTCCTATGTAATTCCATCAAACAAAGGACCTTAATTAGGCTAGCTGAAAATGTTATTGATATGAAGCACTCGACAAGATTTTGGTCCTGAAACTGTTCATTCCTTGTGTTTCTAAGCTACCTGCACTGGAAAATTTTGGGTGATTTTACGAGCTCTAATATTGAGGAAAGTAGTTGATAGATTGAAAGGATTTCTTGCTTTATGAATCAGTAACTCGATAACTTTTACCTATGTAAGTATGGGAAAGCAAAAGTGTGTGAAGATTCCATTATTTGGTTGTGCTTCTTTCGGCCACACAAACCGGAGTTGGAAATTCTAATAACAAAATTCAGAAAAATGCATGCCACTCTGAGATTCGAACGTGAAATCTAAAATAACGTTTAGTTATTTTTACCTACACTATAGCCGAGGGTCCATGAGACATAACTTTTTTATTTTTAAAAGACAGGGATAAGATTTGCGTACACACTACGCTTACCTACACGTCAAGGGAATACGTATACCGAAAAACTTCAATCCTATTGCAAATAGTATAAATTTTCAACGAATGAAATTTAATTGAATGCTTTGCTGGACAGGCAGTTTTGTCCAACAAAGAAGACAAGTTCAAGGAAAAATAAACACAGAGCATTTGCCAATACTGCACCTTTCGAATAAGTATAGCACCTTTTGTATATGTCTCCCTTTTCTTCCCTTTCACATGTCAAATTCCTAATTTGCTCTCCTGGAAAGTTGTACAGTACATGTTAGGTGTTAGGCCTAGGCGAGAGCCAAGTTACGGGCCCAACCCTGGGAAAGGCCCATGATTCCTTTATTGGGTAAAAGAACATATTAGTTCCCTCCGCCATAGACTTGTCTGGGAATTCCATAAGTTGTCCCTCCTTGTGGAATTCACAGTAGAAAATCAGACGCCATTTATGACCTAGGAGCTCTGTTTTAAAAGGCAGAATTGGGATTCGCCCAGAGTTTGTCTAGGGCTCGCCCCGGGGCGGAGCACTCGTAAAACGCCCCTGGACTTATGTGTGGGGCTTAGTACCGTGAGACTTACGCCTCGACCATCGGAGCTTACGCCCCGGACATGCCCAACGCCCAGCATACTAGGCTCGCCTAATAGAACTTTATGCAATTGTATGTAATTAAACCTGTAAATCCTCAAATTTTCTTAATAAATCGTTGACTATTCAAAATTACTTTTTTCTTAATCATAAATCATTAAGTTGAGAGTATTTTATGTCATAATAAAAATAAAAATTATTGCGCGTTATGCACTAAGAATGTTATGATAGTTAATTTTAAATAAATCTTTCATTTAAAAAGTATTTATTTATTAACTTTTGTCATGTCTTTACTATATAATAGTCCATAATTTTTTTATAATTATTTTTCTGACTTTTACGAGATACAACAACAACAATGTTTACGAGATACAATACTTATTAATTTAATAGCTCAGTATTAGCTAATAACTATTTACAGATGATTAGTTATCATGGTATTGTATGGTGAATTATGTGTCACTTTATTAGCATGGATACATATACAGGAATATCCAAGGCATCACTAGGCATAGCCATGTAGGGAGCAAAATTTGTTGAAACTTAAAATAAAGATAAAATACTTTAAATCACCCCTAAACTTGGCTCAGATTATTAGTATCCTCCTCGAACTATACCCGGTCTTAATTACCCCCCTCAACTTGGCCTTTTGAGAGTCATTACCCCCCTAGACGCTGATGTGGCAAAAAGTAGGGGTGCACTCATCCGCCACGTGGATTTTTCTACCTATGTGGCATTTTTTTAAAAATAATTTTTTTTTTACCTTTTTAAGAATATTACTTTTTAGATACATTTTTTCGAATATAATTTATAATAAAGCTTGAATAGAACTGCATTATTTAGGCTCAATATTTTTATTTGGCCAATAATAATAAAGTTTTAGTTAATCTTTTTTTTTTGAATTTTACCTGAAAATAAAGATTTAAATAATAAAAATAAATAGTCAAGGAATCTAAAAAGTTATAAAAAATACATAGTTAAAATAAATTGCCACGACCCGGATTTTTTACCCTCGAGAGTCGTGATGGCGTCTACTAATGAGAGCTAGGCAAGCCAACCCTTAACTACCTTTGTCATTAACCAATTTACTTCTTTTAACAATAATCAGTAATATCATGAAAATAACGGAATAAAGTAAATAAGCGGAAGTCTTAAATTAAAGAATCTGAACAGTAATGCGAAAAATCAACATAAACCTCTACCCAAGGACTGGTGTCACATACTCACGAACCACGAAGAGTACTAAATACAACCATTTGAAAGGAAAGTACAAATTGTTTGTCCCGAATACATGAGATAACAGACTAAAATAAAAGATAGGAAAGACGCGGGGCCTGCGGACACCTGCAAGGCTACCTCGGTGTCTCGCTGGACTGAAGGCTAACTCCCGCGCTACTGCTGCTGTCCAATGCCTGGCTCTATGCAAAAGAGCACAGAGTATAGTATCAGAACAACCGACCCCATGTGCTGGTAAGTGCCTAGCCTAACCCCGATAAAGTAGTGACGAGGCTAAACCGAATTACCACATAAATTTGTGCAGTTATATATACATATATAGCGGAATCGAAATACAAAGACATGTAAACAATATAGGAGGGGGAGCATGCTGTGGGAAAATAACAATTTCCAAGTAAGAGTCGTCCAGTAACGAAGGAGATAACACAACTCAAACATTAAGGAAATAGAGATCAACAAGTGCACGGCATCACCGTTCATGCTTTTAATCTCATACTCACCAAGAAATAATATAATAACATGTACACGGCATCATCCTTCGTGCTTTTACTCTCGTTCCTCACATATAATCAATAGAATCGGTACGGAATGGTACATCGTGTGGCACGACATCACCCTTCGTGCTTTACTCTCTTTCCTCACAATAAGCAAACAATGCACGGCATCACCCTTCGTGCTTTACTCTCTTTCCTCACAATAAGCAAACAATGCACGGCATCACCCTTCGTGCTTTACACTCTTTCCTCACAATAAATAAATAATGCACGGCATTACCCTTCGTGCTTTAACACTCTTCCTCACCCAAACAACAATCACAAACAAGGGGCAAAAGAATTAACAAATTAATAATAGAAATCCCGGCAAGGGAACACAATTAAATAATTAATCCCGGCAAAAGAATAACATCAACAATCTCAATATCCCGGCAAGGGAACAATTTAATAACTCATTCTCTTCTTTCACTTTCATTTCATAACTCACTTTACCACTTGAGTCAATGCTCCAAAGGGTTCAATTATTTCATATACTTTCACAAGCCTTTCACAACAATTTGGAATCATAACAAAGGCATGACAATATAACGAAATCAAGATATTCACAATTTAAAGACTCACGGTCATGCTAGATACCAACGTGTAGATACTCGTCACCATACCTACACATCGTACTCGACAATTACCACATAGCAAATAAGACTCAACTCCTAGTCTCTCAAGCTAAGGTTAGACCAAACACTTACCTCAAACTTACACGGCCAATTCAATCCACAACAACCGCTTTCCCTCTCAAATTTGGCTCCAAATCAATCAAATCTATACAATAATAACTTCATAATATCAATACATGCTAAACAAATCAAACCCAATTCCTAATTATAGATTTCCACGCTTTCTTCCCAAAATCCCAAAAATCAACCCCGGGCCCACTTGGTCAAAACACGAGGTTCGGACCAAAATCAAATCACCTATTCACCCACGAGGCCGAATATATAATTTGTTTTCAAATTCGACCCCAAAACGAGGTCTAAATCAAGAAAAATAAAAAAGCCCTAACTCTACCCAAATTCTCAATTTCTACCCTTAATTACATGTTTTAGGCTTAGGATTTCAATGGATATGGAAGGAAACTGAAGGAAATAAGCTAAGAATTACTAACCCAAGAGGTCTTGATGAAGAATTATTTCAATAGACACCTAAGAGCTTGGAGAAGAAAGGTTTTTATGAAAACTTAGTGAAATCCCGCGACAACATTGTTCTAGAAATTAAAATATAACTGGGTAACATTGCCCTTCGCGTTCGCGACAGGCTGGTTGCGTTCGCGAAGGGTAGCACTTAACAGACCATCGCTTTCGCGAGATGAAGAATACGAACACAGAGAGTAAAAGAGCTGGAGTCCAGAAATTGACCTACGCGAATGCGTGGGCCCTCACGTGAACGCGATCAATAAGTCCTGCAAGGCTACGCGACCGCGAGGGTATGGATGCGAATGCAAAGAGGAAAAGAAGGCTAAGCCCCCCATGGTAAAATAACCCTACCGAAACGTATGGGCTGGGATGTGAACGCGAAGAAGGGGAAAACTAAAGCATCGCGAACGCGGGAGGAAGAACGCGAACGCGAAGAAGAAATGGGGCCTGCAACAGCTGAAGCAAAGTCTGCAATTTTTCTTAAAGTCCAAAACTACTCCAAAACCCCTCTGAAACACTCCCGAGCCCTCGAGGCTTCTAACTAAACACATGCACTAACTCAACATATCCTATGAACTTAATCGTGCGATCAAATCGCCAAAATAACATCAAGACAATGAATCAAACCTAAAAATCAAGAGTTTTTCTTCAAAATTTCATTAAGTTTCAAATCTAGAACTTTAAGTCCGAAACACGTCAAACAATGTTCGATTTCAACCAAACTTTGCCGAAATATCTTTAACCACATATAAGACCTGTACAGGGAGCTGAAACTAAAATAAAGGCTCGATACCAACACGTTCTAATCGATTTCATTTCAATTTTCCTTAACAATTTTAGAAAAAACAATTTCCTTTAAAAATTTACTTCTCGGGCTCGGGACCTCGGAATTCAATTCCGGACATACGCCCGAGTCCCACATTTTCCTACGGACCCTCCGAGACCGTCCAATCATGGGTCTAGGTCTATTCCCAAAATGTTGACCGAAGTCAAATTCATTCATTTTAACACCAAACTTTAGCATTTTTCACAAAATTTCACATTTAAGCTTTCCAGCTACGTGTCCGGATTGTGCATGTAAATCGAGGTGACTCTAAATGAGGTTTTCAAGGCCTCGGAAGCACAGAATTAATTAAAAACATGAACAGAAGGGGCAGAAGAAAGAAGTACCTGAGTCGGGGAACAGATGGAGATAACGGCTCCACATATCGGACTCGGACTCCCAGGTCGATGCCTCAGAAGGCTGACCTCTCCACTGAACATGAACAGAAGGGAAACTCTTGGATCTCAACTGACGAACCTGCCGGTCCAAAATAGCTATCGGCTGCTCCTCGTAAGATAAGTCCTTTTCCAACTGGACAGTATGAGCACGTGATTTTTACCCTATATATGAGTTATTCCCATAAATTTTAAGTAAACAATTTTTCCTTATTTTTTACAATTTGTGTGAATTTTGTGTTAATTGTTCGCATGTTATTTGCGCATGTCAAGTCAAATAAAAATACAAAATAAGGCATTTGCATTTAGGAAATTAATTTCACATTTAGTAGGCATTAATTCATAACATTTTTGTGCTTTAATTGAAAAATTGCCATAAAATAGAAGTTAATTAGTTTAACAATTTTAATAAAATCAAAATTAAATACAAGATAGAAAAATACAGAAAATACAAAAGAAAACTAAAATACAACTAAAATACAAAATCAGAAAAAATATATAAAAATACAAGAGTGAAAATAAAGAACTAAAAATCAAGAAAACAAAGA
>MU690154.1:85198-98754 GCA_026770625.1 Nicotiana glauca
ACAGATCTGGCGTGATATTTGGATTAGTTTGAAGTTGATTGTGGTTTAAAATTGCTCTTACCTTGGTCATGAATGACTGCTGATCTGCTGTTGCAGTTTGTTGCTACCACTGACCCATCTCTCCTCCTATTTCTTACTTTCAGGTACATTTCTGAAGCTGATATGATGTAACTACATGTTTTGAACTGTATAAATAAAAGCACAGTTGAATTTTGGCTAGTAGTGCGTTATCCTGTGATGTTTGAACGGCTTTTAATTGTGTTGTGTAGCTGGATATTATAGTGATATTGTAATTTGCTTGAAATTGGCTGTGATTGCACTTTGTAATAATAGGACTGTTTTTAGTATTATAACAGGACAGTATGTTTAGTTTACTAGTAATACGTGTGAAGTTTGTAGTCATGTGGTCTTTTTAGTTTACTGTTATCAGTGATTAATAATAGTCTAATTTGAATTTTGAATTAGTAATAACATGTTCAAACTCCAGTTGAAAATGATAACCTTCACAACTGGTTTGATAACTCCTAAAAATAGATATAATTTGAATTTTGAATCAATATTGTTAAAGGCTTGGATTTTTCACAATTGGGCTGCAAAATCGAGCCAAAACCAGTTTGAGGGCATTAATAATCAATCAGATTTAGTAATTACATGCGAACTCATGATTGGAGTGACATTTCGGTCCCAAAATTGCTGACATTAAGTAAATAATCAAAAGGCCCAAATGCTATAACTCAGAAAACTTTTCTAGTAACATAACAATGAGGTAAATAATAAATAATTAAGGTTTTTTTTTTTGTTATTAGAGACAAATCGAATAGAAAATCATAGCTTACTTTAGCTTGGCCTTAATAAAAATGAGACGAGCCCCACTCAAATAAAATGAATGAATTGCAGGGCCCTCAACAATTACTTATAAAATACTTAGAATCGGGATGGACCGTTTAGCGAATTCTGCGGTCTTCCCCAAAGCTAATAAACACGTAGATTGCTTTAGGCGCGTATGTTAATAAATATTACCTTCCTAATACGGGTGTGCATTTCATGCGACCCAAATCTAAATCTCAACGAAGTCGAAATGTGCTAAAGGCCATAGGCGTACTGGTACGGTGTGGTCCGGAATACATTTTCACGACGTTGCAATTCTTGTAAAATTCAATAATAAAGCAGAATATTAATAAATGCACATAAAAATGGAATATATATAGAAATCAGATAAAAATAAATACAACAGTTGAGCGACAATTCGGGAGTGTCTAACACCTTCTCCCAGGTTAACAGAATTCCTTATCCGGATTTCTGGTTCGCAGACTGTTAACAGAGTCATATTTCCTCGGTTCGGGATTCAATCGGTGACTTGGGACACCATTAATCTCCCAAGTGGCGACTCTGAATCTAAATAAATAAATCCCGTTCCGGCTGTCCTTTAAGTGGAAAAACTCCTTCCTTTATTATATCCTTTCCCGGGGTGTAGTAATTAGGTAAAAAAGGAGGTGTGACAGATAGTGCTGAAATCTAACACGTGGGTTGGATCACCGTGATGCCTCCGAAGCATGGACATATGAAACACTGGATGCACGGCTGATAAGCTCGACGGCAAAGCAAGTCTATAAGCCACATCTCCCACTCAATCAAGAATCTCAAACGGACCAATGAACCTAGGGCTAAGCTTGCCCTTCTTCCCAAACCTCATCACGCCCTTCATAGGCGACACTCGGAACAATACCCGCTCACCAACCATAAAGGCCACATCTCGAACCTTGCGGTCTGTATAGCTCTTTTGCCTGGGCTGAGCTGAACGAAGCCTATCCTGAATAATCCTGACCTTGTCCAAGCCCTCCTGAACCAAATCTGTACCCAACAACCGAGCCTCTCCCCAATCAATCCATCCAACCGAAGACCGACATCGCCTACCATATAAAGCCTCATAAGGAGCCATCTGGATGCTCGACTGGTAGTTGTTGTTGTAGGCAAACTCTGCTAAGGGCAAGAGCTGATCCCATGAACCCCCAAAGTCAATAACACAAGCTCGGAGCATATCCTCTAAAATCTGAATAGTCCGCTCGGACTGACCGTTCGTCTGGGGATGAAATGTTATGCTCAACTCAACCCGTGTGCCCAACTCTCACTAAATTGCTCTCAAGAAGCGCAAGGTAAACTGCGTACCCCGATCTGAAATGATAGACACGGGCACACCATGAAGGAGAACAATCTCCCGAATATAGATCTCAGCAAACCTCTCAAAAGAATAGGAGACTGTCGTAGGAATGAAATGTGCTAACTTGGACAGCCTATCAACAATGACCCATATCGCATCGAACTTCTTCCGATTCAGTGGAAGTCGAGTCACAAAATCCATAGTGATCCGCTCCCACTTCCACTCGGGAAGCTCAATCCTCTGAAATAAATCACCAAGCCTTTGGTGCTCGTACTTAACCTGCTGAAAATTCAAAAAACGAGCCACATATGCTACATCCTTTTTCACTCTATGCCACCAATAATGTTGTAGCAAATCCTGATACATCTTTGCGGCGATCGGATGAATAGAGTACCGGGAACTATGGGCCTCATCTAAAATCAACTCTCGAAGCTCATCCACATTGGGCACACAAACTCGCCCCTACAATCTCAAGACTCCATCAGCATCTAATGTAACCTACTTGGCACCTCTGCGCTGCCCCGTGTCTCTAAGGACACACAAATGGGGATCATCAAACGGCCGATCATGGATACGCTCCAATAATGAAGAACAAGCGACCGTGCAAGCTAACACACGATTGGGTTCAAAAACATCCAGTCTCACGAACTGATTGGCTAAAGCCTGAACGTCCAAAGCAAGCGGCCTCTCACCGACCGAAATATAAGCAAGACTGCCCATACTGGCTGACTTCCTACTCCATGCATCGGCCACCACATTGGCCTTCCCCGGATGATATAAAATGGTGATGTCATAATCCTTCAACAACTCCAACCACCTTCTCTGCCTCAAATTCAACTCCTTTACTTGAACAAGTACTGAAGACTCTTGTGATCTGTGAACAACTCACATGCCACGCCATACAGATAATGCCTCCAAAATCATCAATGCGTGAACTATGGCTGCCAACTCCAAATCATGAACCGGATAGTTCTTCTCATGAATCTTTAACTGCTTCAAAGCATAGGCAATGACCTTTCCATCCTGCATCAACATTGCTCCAAGCCCAACACGGGAAGCATCACAATGTACTGTATAGGGCCCTGAACCTGTGGGCAAGACCAATACCGGTGCCGTAGTCAGAGCTGTCTTAAGCCTCTGAAAGCTCACCTCACACTCGTCCAACCATCTGAACGAGGCACCCTTTTGAGTCAACCTAGTCATCGGGGCTGTAATAGATGAAAACCCCTACACGAACCATCGATAGTAACCTGCCAACCCAAGAAACTTCGAATCTCTATAGCTGATACTCGTCTAGGCCAGTTCTTGACTACCTCAATCTTCTTTGGGTCCACCTGAATACCCTCTGCTGATACGACATGACCCATAAATGCAACTGAACCCAACCAGAATTCACACTTGGAGAACTTTGCATATAACTGACTATCCCTCAGAGTCTGAAGAACCACTCTAAGGTGCTGCTCGTGCTCCTCCTGGCTGTGGGAATATATCAATATATCATCAATGAAAACTATCACGAATGAGTCCAAATAAGGCCTAAACACTGGGTTCCTCAAGTCCATGAAAGGTGCTGGGGCATTTATCAACCCGAATAACATAACCAAAAACTCATAATGCCCATACCGAGTGGGGAAAGCTGTCTTAGGGACATCGGATGCCCTAATCCTCAACTGATGGTAGCCAGATCGCAAGTCAATCTTGGAAAATACCCTGGCACCCTGAAACTGGTCAAACAAATCATCAATCCTCGGTAGTAGATACTTATTCTTGATCGTTACCTTGTTCAATTGCCAGTAATCAATACACATTCTCATTGACACATCCTTCTTCTTGACAAATAACACCAGTGCACCCCAAGGTGAGACACTAGGTCTAATGAAACCCTTCTCAAGCAAATCCTGCAACTATTCCTCTAATTCTTTCAACTCCGGCGGGGCCATGTGATATGGCGGGATAGAAATGGGCTGAGTGCCCGGGACCAGATCAATGCAAAAATCAATATCCCTGTCGGGGGCATACTCAGCAGGTCTGAAGGAAAAACATCAAGGAACTCAAAAACAACGGGCACAAAATCGATAGAGGGGACCTCAACACTGGAATCCTGAACATAGGCTAAATAGGCCAAACACCCCTTCTCGACCAGATGCTGAGCCTTCACATATGATATAACATTATGGATAGAATGACCAGGAGTCCCTCTCCACTCCAAACGAGGCATACCCGGTAAAGCTAAGGTCACAGTTTTGGCATGACAGTCCAAGATAGCGTGATAGGGTGATAACCGGTCCATCACCAATATAATATCAAAGTTGATCATGTCTAAAAGCAATAAATCTACACGAGTTTCCAGATCCCCAATCACCACAACACAGGAATGATGGACTCGATCGACCACGATAGAATTACCCACCGGCGTAGACATATAAACAGGAATACCAAATGTATCACTAGGCATGACCAAATACAAGGCAAAATAGGATGACATATACGAATACGTAGACCCCGAATCAAACAACACTGAAGTATCTCTATCACAAACCAGAACAGTACCTATAATGACCGCATTTGAAGCCTGTGCCTCGGGCCTAGCCTGAAGAGCATAACATCGGGGATGGGCCCCACCACTCTGATCTACCTCTCTGGGATGTCCTGCTGCTGGCTAGCCTCCACCTATGGCAATCTGAGCTCCACCTCTATGACCTCTACCTCCACCTTTGGCACCTCTACCCCCACCTCTAGCTGGCTGGGCGAGCTATGGAATACCTGGTACTTGAACCATGGCACGAGAACCTTGGTGCCAAGAACCGCTCGGTGCTCGAGGGCAAAATTTGGCAATATGACCCGTGTCACCACAAGTGTAACAAGTCCTCGGCTACTGAGTCTGCTGGCCTTGTCGTCCTGAATGACCACCACAGAAACTCTAAAGTTGCGGTGCACTGATAGGAGCTGGCGGTGTACTGAATGGTTGCTGATCAGCATAGTGCGTGTGAGAACCAAGGTCGTCTAAGGCACCCTGAGAAACCTAGAGGGCTGACTGGAAAGGCCTAGAAGGCTGACCCCTATCATACGAATCTCTGCCTCCAGACGAGGCACCACTAAATAGGCCTGACTGACGGGGTCTCTTGTCTGCTCTATGAGAACCCTCCAGTGACAATACCATCTCAATCCTCCGGGCCACATTGGCTGCCTCCTGAAAGGATATCTCGCTCCCAGCCTCTCTAGCCATCTAGAGATGAATAAGCTGAATGAGTCCATCAATAAACTATCTCACTCTCTCCCTCTCAGTGGGAAGTATAACAATAGCATGGCGGGACAACTCAATAAACCTAGTCTCGTACTGGGTGACCGTTATGGATCCCTGATGGATACGTTCGAACTACCTCCGATAGGCCTCTCGGTGTGTAACAGGGAGAAACTTCTCCAGAAATATATGCGTGAACTGCTCCCAGGTCAAGGCTGGAGATCCTGCTAGTCTAGCTAAACAATAATCCCTCCACCAAGTCTTGGCGGATCCAGACAACCGAAATGTAGCAAAATCAACCCCATTGGTCTCAACAATACCCATGTTCCGAAAAACCTCGTGGCACCTGTCCAAATAATCCTGAGGATCCTCGATAGATACACCACTGAAGGTAGTAGTGGAAAGCTTGGTGAATCTATCCAATCTCCATAAAGCATCGTCAGACATAGCTACCCCATCACCAGCCTGGGCTACCACACCCGACTGAGCTGCTCCAACTAGCTGAGTTGCTGGAGTACAAAACTGGGGAGCTACCTGCTTCGAATTACGAGTAGCATGAGTCTGGGCCCCTTCTCCAGCCTGAGAGACGGTTGGTTCTACAGGAAGCAAACTTGCTCGAGTGACACGCTCCATAAGTCCCACCAATCGGACCAGAGCATCCTGAAGAACTGGGGTAGCAATAAATCCCTCTGGGACCTGATCTGAGCCCACCAAAATTGTTGGGGCTGGGGCCGGAACCTCCTTGTCAAAGTCAACCTGAGGCTCCGCTATTGGTGCTGCTGCTCGGGGCCGAGGTATGCCCCTACCTCGGCCTCTAGCACGGCCTCGGCCTTGCCCTCTGCCCCTAACAAGAGCTGCCTGGGGCTCGGACTGCTAATCAGAAGATGAGGAAGCGTGTGTTCTCGCCATCTGCGGAAGAACATAATAGAAATTCAGTTAGCATTGAGAAACAAAACCGCATGACAAGAAAGAACAAATGTGAAACTTTTCCTAACTCTGTAGCCTCTAGGGGATAAATACAGACGTCTCCGTACCGATCCCTCAGAATCTACTAAGCTTGTCCATGAGTTGTGAGACATATACAACCTAGAGCTCTGATACCAACTTATCACGACCCGGATTTCCCACCCTCGGGAGTCGTGATGGCGCCTACTAATGAGAGCTAGGCAAGCCAACCCTTAACTAACTTTGTCATTAACCAATTTACTTCTTTTAACAATTACCAGTAATATCATGAAAACAACGGAATAAAGTAAATAAGCGAAAATCTTAAATTAAAGAATCTGAACAGTAATGCGGAAAATCAACATAAACCTCTACCCAAGGACGAGTGTCATATACTCATGAACCACTAAGAGTACTAAATACAACCGTTTGAAAGAAAAGTACAAACTGTTTGTCCCGAATACATGAGATAACAGACTAAAATAAAAGATAAGAGATGTCGGGCCTGCGGATGCCTGCAAGGCTACCTCGGTGTCTCACTGAACTGAAGGCTAACTCTCGCGCTACTGTTGTTGTCCAATGCCTGGATCTGTGCAAAAGAGCACAGAGTGTAGTATCAGCACAACCGATCCCATGTGCTAGTAAGTGCCTAGCCTAAACCCGGCGAAGTAGTGACGAGGCTAGACCGGGCTACCACATAAACCTGTGCAGTTATATATACATATACAGCGGAATCGAAATACAAAGACAGGTAAACGACATGGGAGGGGGAGCATGCTGTGGGGAAATAACAATTTTCAAGTAAGAGTTGTCCGGTAATGAAGGAGATAACATAACTCAAACACTAAGGAAACGGAGATCAACAAGTGCACGGCATCACCCTTCGTGCTTTTACTCTCATACTCACCAAGCAATGATATAATAACATGTACAAGGCATCACCTTTCGTGATTTTACTCTTGTTCCTTACATATAATCAATAGAGTTGGCACGAAATGGTACATCGTGCGGCACGACATCACCCTTCGTGCTTTACTCTCTTTCCTCACAATAAGCAAACAATGCTCGGCATCACCCTTCGTGCTTTACACTCTTTCTCACAATAAAGAAACAATGCACGACATCACCCTTCGTGCTTTAACACTCTTCCTCACCCAAACGACAATCACAAACAAGGGGCAAGAGAATTAACAAATTTATAATAGAAATCTCGGCAAGGGAACACAATTAAACAATTAATCCCGATAAGGGCATAACATCAACAATCCCAACATCCCGGCAAGGGAACAATTTAATAACTCATTCTCTTTTTTCACTTTCATTTCATAACTCACTTTACCACTTGAGCCAATGCTCCAAAGGGTTCAATTATTCCATATAATTTCACAAGCTTTTCACAATAATTAGGAATCATCACCACGGCATGATAATATAACGAAATCAAGATATTCACAATTTAAAAACTCACGGTCATGCTAGACACCAACGTGTAGATACTTGTCACCATACCTACACATCGTACTAGGCAATTACCACATAGCATATAAGACTCAACTCTTAGTCCCTCAAGTTAAGGTTAGACCAAACACTTACCTCAAACTTCCACGGCCAATATAATCCACAAAAACCGCTTTCCCTCTCGAATTCGGCTCCAAATCAATCAAATCTATACAATAATGACTTCAAAACATCAATACATGCTAAACAAATCAAACCCAATGCCTAATTATAGATTTCCAAGCTTTCTTCCCAAAATTTCAAAAATCAACCCCGAGCCCGCTTGGTCAAAACACGAGGTTCGGACCAAAATCAAATTACCCATTCACCCATGAGGCCGAATATATAATTTATTTTCAAATTCGACCCCAAAACGAGGTCTAAATCAAGAAAAATAAAAAAGCCCTAACTCTACCCAAATCCCCAATTTCTACCCTTAATTACATAGTTTAAGCTTACGATTTCAATGGATATTGAAGGAAACGGAAGGAAATAAGCTAAGAATTACTAACCCAAGAGGTCTTGCTGAAGAATTGCTTCAATGGACGCCTAAGAGATTGGAGAAGAAAGGTTTTTATGAAAACTTAATGAAATCCCGCAGCAACACTGTTCTGGAAATTAAAATATAACTGGGTGAAATTGCCCTTTGCGTTCGCGACAGGCTGGTCGCGTTCGCGAAGGGTAGCACTTAACAAACCATCGCGTTCGCGAGATAAAGAATATGAACGCGGAGAGTAAAAGGGCTGGGGTCCATAAATTGACCTACGCGAATGTGTGGGCCCTCACGCGTGCGCGATGAATAAGTCCTGCAAGGCTACACAATCGCGAGGGTATGGATGCGAACGCGAAGAGGAAAAGAAGGCTAAGCCCCCCAGGGTCAAATAACCCTACGCGAACGCGTGGGCTGGGACGCAAACGCGAAGAAGGGGAAAACTAAAGCATTGCGAACGCGGGAGGAAGAACGCGAACATGAAGAAGAAACGGGTCATGCAACAGCTGAAGCAAAATCTGCAATTTTTCTTAAGTCCAAAACCACTCCGAAACCCCTCCGAAACACTCCCGAGCCCTCGGGGCTCCTAACCAAACACATGCAGTAACTCAGCAACATCCTATGAACTTTACTGTGCGATCAAATCGCCAAAATAACATCAAAACAATGAATCAAACCTCAAATTCAAGTGTTTTTCTTCAAATTTCATTAAGTTTCAAATCTAGAACTTTAAGTCCGAAAAAGTTCAAACGACGTCCGATTTCAACCAAACTTTGCCAAAACATCTTAAACTATATATAAGACCTGTACCAGGCGCCGGAACCAAAATACGGGCCCGATACCAACAGGTTCTAATCGATTTTCATTTCAATTTTCCTTAACAATTTCAGAAAAATAATTTCCTTTAAAAATTCATTTCTCGGGCTCGGGACCTCGGAATTCGATTCCGGGCGTACGTTCGAGTCCCACATTTTCTTACGGACCCTCCGAGATCGTCCAATCATGGATATGGGTCCTTTTGCCCAAAATATTGACCGAAGTTAAATTCATTCATTTTGACACCAAACTTTAGCATTTTTCACAAAATTTCACATTTAAGGTTTCCGGCTACGCGCCCGGACTGCACACGCAAATCGAGACAACTTTAAATGAGGTTTTCGAGGCCTCGGAAGCACAGAATTAATTAAAAACAGGTGATGACCCTTTGGGTCGTCACATAAATAGTCATTGCATTAAAAGAAAAAATAAAAAGAGTGTACAATTGCAAGAAATTACAAGTGCAATTGTACGCTCTTTTTATTTCTTCTTTTGATACAATGACTATTTATTTCAACTGTGTATTTTTACTTTTTTAGGTAAAATCGTAAAAAAATAAAAAAAATTAAAGCACCATAATTTAGAGCTATATAAAAAATTATTAATAAAATATGTATTTTTTATAACTTTTTAGATGCGTTGACTATTTATTTCAATTGTATAAATATTTATTTTCAGGTCAAATTCAAAAAAAAAGATTAACTAAAATTTTATTATTTTTTTTCAAATAAAAATATTTATCCTATATAATGTTCTTCTATCTAAGTTTTATTATAGATTATATTCGAAAAAATTTATCTAAAAAGTAATATTCTTAATAAGGTAAAAAAATATTTTATTTTTCAATAAAATGCCACATAGACAGAAAAATCCACGTGGCAGGTGAGTGCACTCATACTTTTTGCCACATCAATATTTAGGGGGTAATGGCTCTCAAAAGGCCATGTTGAGGGGGGTAATTAAGACCGGGCATAGTTCAGGGAGGATACTAATTATCTGAACAAAGTTTAGGGGTGGTTTAAGGTATTTTGCCTAAAATAAATGATACTAGAAAATTATATTTAAATTGTGAATTATGTTTTTATATAAATTCTCTTTCAAATAAAAAGCATATTAAGTAAAAGGAGTATTTTAAGAAAAATATCAAATTATAATATCGAAACTCTTTTAAGATTCATTACTCTTAAGAGATACATATAAGTTTTCGTATAGAATACATTATTTTTTATGTTTGAATTGTAACGACGTTGCAGCTAATTTGCATATTATGATATATTTTATACTTTTTGTACTATTCATAGTTAAATTATAAATTTTAAATATATTTGTTACAATTTTGTAATTTTAAAATAATTTTATAATTATTTTTTATTTTATACTATCTTAAAATTTTTAAAATTAGTAAAATTTAAAGATCCATGGATTTATGCTCCATGTCTCAGGATTTACGCTTCGCCTCACGCTCCTACCTTTTAAAACATTGCCTAAGGCTATGAGTTAGGAGTGAACATGTAAGTTATCTATATCTATACTATATTAAAAGTACGAAGGCCCTTAGCGAAATATCGTTCGTCTTTTTTATCCTTTAAAATTACATTTCACATTGGTCAAATTTGTAATTATATTTTTTATATTTATGACTTTGATCAATCATCAATTAGTTATTAGAACCTTCCTTACTTGAACTAGGTAAGAAGATCTAACTTAAATTTTAATATAGTTGTCATATAAGGCTATACTTATGAAGTAAAGTTTCACGCCATATTTAGGGTTAAATTTTCATCGCCATATTTAGGGTTAAATTTTCATCGCCATATGGCCATACAATTCTAAGATGGACAAGAACATGTTGAACCACCTCTTCCCTCTATAGTGAAGGATCACGTTTAGTTTGAATTGCTTTAGCTATTGTGGAATATCGACTTTCCAACAGGCAATTTTTTTTCCTTCATAACATGACATTCTCTCTCAAAAATTACTCCTAAACCCTCTATTTCAATGAAGTACAAAATATGAGATCTAGCACGCTTCTTGCTTTATTTGTATTATTTATCCATCTTGTTAAGATTTTATTGCATTTTTAATAGTAGGCTTTTTCAATTGTTGTCCACACAGAGAATATGATATTTTTTTGAGGTGATTTAAAATCTTTTATTTATTATATGAACTTTCTCAAAAACAATGCCGTCTATCTCATTGGAGAACATATAAGCCTACGCCTATAAAGTTATCATTTTTTTTCACAAAAATTATAATCTATTCCGTTTTATGTCTCACACCTTTATGTAACAGACCTTTTGGGAATAACCAAACAAATAATACTCGGTTCTTCTTCTTTTTATTATTATTATTATTATTATTGTTATTATTATTATTATTATTATTATTCACAAACTTCACAAAAATTATAATTAGTAAACAGAATATGTTTGCCAAAAAAGAAATTTGTATGTTAAATAATTTCGTTACTATTTATTGGATATACTTTCTATGACAAATAAATAGTACGTAACAAAATAATCAAGTATTTTAATTAACTAATTGACAAAGGAAATCCATTTTTTAAATTTATTATATAAATAAATTTATCTTTACGTTAACACATCTCTAACATACAACAACAACAACAACAACAACCCAGTTGAATCCCACAAGAGGGATCTGGGGAGGCTAGTGTGTACGCAGACCTTACCCCTACCCCAAGGGGGTAGAGAGGCTGTTTCCGAAAGACCCTCGGCTCAAGATAAAAGAGAGTATTAACACATCTCTAACATCTCTGATAAAAATTAATTTCTAAAAGGATAGCATCGACGATGAAAAAAATCTTAAAATAGGGCAAAATCACTTATACTATGATTAAGAGGATGCAAACTCCATAATAATCAATATTGGGGATAGTCAGATATCTATTTCTTAAGTCATTTAATTAATTTTTTGACGATAAAGTCATTTTATTATTTTTTTAAAATATAAAAATATTCCTATAGTTAATTCCATGATATTTAAGGAGAGTTATTTAATATTTAAATTCTTCATTGATAACTCCTAAATTTGAATGTACTTAGAGATGAATTTAATATTTAATATTTAGGCAAAATTCTCTATAGGTAAATCCTCACCGTCAAACAAATAACTTTAAATATACATAACAAAAGTTTTATGGTCAAATATGGTATGGAAAGGAGTTCAATGCATAAAGTATATCCAACATGGAATACTACGAACAAAATCTTAATTGATTTATAAATCCTAAATTTAAGATACTTTTTTTAATATTCCACATATGTTACTTAGGATTTGAAAGGTATTTCCAAGGAAGAGTTTACATAAGGTGAAATATTAATCGATTTTAAAGTTCTAATATTAGGACTTCCTACATGATTTAAAATAAAAAATATTTAATAATTAATAGTTGTTGATTTTACATTAAATAAAGTTGTCATTTTTATTATTTTCTAATATTTAAGATTTTAAAATCAATTAAAATTTATGATTCAAATGTAATTATTGGATTCTACTCTTGCAAAAGTAATTTATTCTTTTTTAATTTATCGGAAAAAATTATACAGTATTTCTTATTGATTAAGGAAATAGAACAACCTACATTTTGCTCACGAGAAAGAAAAATGGTCTTCTATTAATTAATATACCACGTTTTTGTTTTTTAAAATGAACTTGAAAATAATGGGGAAAATGGAAAGAATGAAAAGGAGGCATTATGTTCTTGCTGAAACTGAAAAGGAGGCATGATAAGTTGTGAAATTTAGAAGATGAATTCTAGAACTGAAACTAAGTTTAGTGGAATATACAGAGTAATGATTGAGGAAATCTATGAGACGGTGTTTCTTCCTTTATTGAGTTAGCTATATATGATCAAAAGCCATCAATTCAAGAGCATAAATTTTTATTTTGTAATCTTATATAATTTTTAATAAAATATTTATGAAATTCTTTTTAAAAAAATCACTCACAAAATGGGTTACACGTGCAACGCGCGCACCTTAAGACTATTTTATTTTTAAAAAAATACAGACGTTATTACAACAACAACAACAACAACAACAACAACCCAGTATATTCCCACAAAGTGAGGTCCGGGGAGGGTAATATGTAGACAGGCCTTACCCCTACCCGAAAGGGCAGAGAGGTTGTTTCCAATCGACCCTCGGCTCAGGGAAGAGAAGGAAAACAAAAACAGAAACACAAACAGCATTAGTTAATCCAGCATAAATCGCATAAATAATTATCTGAATATAAGAGTCATAAGTACCATAAATAGACTGGCATGCAATAATATTAAAATAGTAACTAGCAGAAATGACTACCATAAGAGAACACAATACACGAATCATCTATGGGTAGCCCTACCTCGCCTCACCCAACCCCGGGAATGGAGTACGAAAAATCTA
>MU690154.1:102208-118074 GCA_026770625.1 Nicotiana glauca
TGGGGTAATGGGGGAAGGGAGCGTTGCAGAAAGGAAGATGTTGGGGCGTGGAGAGAGAAAATCCAAAAGTTGACGAAAAAATAGAGGTTATTATATTACAAATAAATAGAGGTACCTTGTTGTCATCTTACACTGTTTTGTATATGTAAAGATATATAATAAATTGACACGAGTTGAAAAGTAATGCAAAGTCAATATCGATCCCGATAAGATTTTTAGCCATTAAGCATCATATCCCGGAGCCAGATTATATACAAATTGAATTATGATAATATCGAAACCGTTTATGCAAATCTCTATATACCCCACTATTAGTGAGCATGGGGCTTATCCCCGGCCCTTCCATATTAATGGCTTTCCTTATCGTAAGGGGATGTTAGTGTTATTAGGCTTTTTGAAATTGTTCTGGATTGAATCTAAGAATAAAGTAGAAATGATAAAGAAGAAGAAGAAGAAGAAAGAAAAAGAGATGAACAGAGAGAAAGGGGATTTGATATTAATCTTCTCATCTTTTACATAAGTAATGTAGGTATTTATATACATGGAGTAATTTTAACTAACTAAGTTAATTATAACTAAGTAGGGAGAAAGTCGTTATTAGTAAGTTAACTAACTCTAGGACTGGTGGTTAGTAACTACAACCTAACCTATATGAAATTACTAAATTATCCTTCTTTACTTATGTTATATCTTTCTCTACACTCCCCCTCAAGCTAGGTACCGAAAACACATTAAGAACACCTAACTTGGAAGAAAGATATCCATGATGAGCCTTGTTGAGACCTTTGGTTAATACATCAGCTGGTTTCTCCTTGGTAGATATGTATGTTATTTTGGTAAGTCCTTGTACAATTTTTTCTCTGATGAAATGACAGTCAATTTCAATGTGTTTTGTTCTTTTTTCATAAACAGGATTTGCTGCAATCTGAATTGCAGTTTTGCTGTCACTAAACACTTCAACAGGTAATTTGACTTCAACTTCCACTACTTTTAACAGACCAATCAACCAAATGAGTTCTGCAACAGTTGTTGCAAGACTTCCATACTCAGATTCTGTAGAGCTTCTAGAAACAGGGGTTTATTTTTTGGACTTTCATGATATTAGAGAATCTCCAAACTTGACTAGGTAACCTGAAACAGACTTTCTTGAAAATGGACAAGCTGCCCAATCTGTATCACAGTATGCTGAGATAGTATTGTTTAATTTGCTTGAAAGTAGAATACCTTGCCCAGAGTTGTTTTTGATATATTTGACAACTCTTAGGGCTGCTTCCACGTGAGACTTCTTTGGTCTTTGGAGAAATTGACTTAGTGTTTGAACACTAAATGAGATATCGGGCCTGGTCATTGTTAAAATACAAGAGTTTGCCTATCAGTCTTTGATAGGAAGTTAAATCTGCCAGTTCTTCATTCATTTGAACAGTTGACTTGGTTTTCTTTAGATGTTCATCATACTCTGTAGTTGTAAGCTTCATATTTGTGTCAAGAGGTGTTATAGATGGTTTGGCAGCTGCAAATCCTGTTTCAGAAATCAGTTCCAGTGCATATTTTCTCTAGTGCATAAGAATCTCTTGTTCTGATCTTGCAAATTCTATACCTAGAAAGTGCGTCAATTCCCCTAGATCTTTCATTTTGAAAGACTGTTGTAGATGTGCTTTTGTTTCCTCTATTAGTTTCAGAGAGTCACCAGTCACAAGCATATTATCTACATAAATTAATACCATTGTGATACCTTCTGCAATTTTCTTAAAAAATAAAGAATGATCATGTTGACTTTGCTGAAATTGAGACTTCATTAGTACTTCTGTCATTTTAGCATTCCATTGACTAGGAGCTTTTCTCAAACCATATAGAGATTTCACAAGTCTGCATACCTTATTCTCCCCCTAACTTGTGAATCCTTGGGATAGTTGCATATAGATCTCATCTAGTAAATCTCCCTGTAAGAAAGTATTATATACATCCATTTAATGTATATGCCGGTGTCTTGCAGCAGCTATAGCTAATATAGTTTTTACAGTTTTTATTTTTATGACAGGAGAGAAAGTTTCTTGATAATCTATTCCCTCTTTTTGACTAAAACCTTTGGCTACTAATCTAGCTTTAAGTCTTTCTATTTTACCAGAAGCCTTATATTTAATCTTGTAAATTCACTTGTACCCAATAGGAATTTTACCGGTAGGTAGAGTTACTATGTCCCATGTATGATTATTTTGTAGTGCCTCAATATCTGCTTTCATTGCATCTATCCATTTAGGGTCCTTCATAGCTTCAGAGTATAGAGTTGGTTAACTTATATTTGAAGTTGCTGTCAAGTAGGCTTGATATTTAGGAGTTAGATAATCATAGGTTATGAATTTTGATATGACATTGGTTCATTCTGTTGAGCAGTTAATGACACAAAATCTTTCATCCATATAGGTGGTTTCTTTCTTCTTCCTGATTTTCTGACATTTATTGGTTGTGAAATTTTATTTCTTTGTTGTATAGCTGAAGTTTGTTGATTATTAGTCTGAGTAGATTCTATGTGAGTATTCTCATAATATTGTGTGTATTCTTGTATCACTTCTGACATGATATTACTTTCCTGTTCGTTTGAATACATATTATTTTCTTCTTCATTTGAGTACATATTATTTTCTGAAGTTGTAGCTTGTACTGTTGAATCTATGTTATGTAAGAATAAGTCTGTTGTATTTGGATGGAAAAATAAAGATATATTGATGTCTTGTTTGTTTCTGAACGGGGATATGTCTTTTCTAAATTGGACATCTCTTCTTACAAAGAATTTTTTATCTATTAGATCATATTATACATATCCCTTTTGAGTTATAGCGTATCCCATGTGTATAGCAGATTTTGCTCTAGGCATTAACTTATCATTTTGATTAAATAATTTTTCATAGCACAAACATCCTATAACTTTAAGATGTTGTAATGTAGGTTTTTTGTTGTACATCCTTTCATATGGACTTTTATTTCCAATGACAGAACTAGGCAGCCTATTAATGATATGTATTGTAGCAAGAACACAATAATCCCAGAATTTGATAAGTATATTAGATTGAAATCTGATAGCTTTAGTAAGTTCTAGAATATGTCTATGCTTTCTCTCAGCTACTTCATTTTGCTGAGGAGTATAAGGATATGTTTTTTGATGAATAACTCCTAGATTCTTAAAGAAGTTCTCACAAATTGAGTTAATAAATTATGTATCATTATCTGTTCTTACTGTTTTAACCGTAGTTCCAAATTGAGTTTTGATAAAGGTAAAGAACTGTTGTATAATCACACATACATCGGACTTCAATTTCAACAAAAAAAATCCATGTCATTCTAGAGAAATCATCAACTACAGTTAGAAAGAACCTATTACCATCCATTGTAGGAATTTTGTAAGGATCCCATACATCCATGTGGACTAACTCAAACTAACAACTATTTTTATACTACTAATAGGAAAGGGTTGCCTTGTTTGCTTTGCACAAGGACATGTAGTACACAGATCTATTTTAGCAGATATATCTTGTGCATTTTTAGAAAATAGATTCTTGAGAACAGTAGCAGATACATGTCCAAGTCTTCTATGCCAGAGTTCAATATCATTTGAATTATTCTCTTTACTAATTTCTGTCTCCTTAATGTTTAAACTAATTGCATTATTTTCTGGTAATTTTTTTCTACTGAGAATGTATAGACCACTGTCTTCTTTACTAATCGCTTTCACCCTCCCACTAAAGAGTTCTTGAAATATATAAAAATTAGGGAAGAAAGAAACTGAGCATTCCAGTTCCTTAGTTAATTTAGAGACAGACAGGAGGTTATATTTGAATTGAGGGATGTAAAATACATTAGTTATTGTATCTTGGTCCGTTAAGGTACTAATTCCAACATGAGTAACTTGAGTAGTTTCTCCATTAGGTAGATGTACTTTCTTTGACTGATTTATTTGCATTAGAGAGACTTTATTTAACAGGTCTATATCAACTACTATATGATTTGTAGCCCCTGTGTCTATGATCTATCCTTTTAGGCTTTTAGAGGCTAATAAGGCACAAGGAATAACTGCAGCATTAGTTGATGGTATTGTTGTAGTAGAGTTAGCATTAGCTGATGGTGTTGCAGCACTTGAATTGTCTTTGTTCAGCAATTGCACAATATGTCCATACTGCTCTTTTGTGAAAGTGCAATTTCCCATCCAATGTGTATTTGCCATTTGACCAAAATTCTGAGAATTATTAGCACTCACAGCACTGTTTGTTAATTGAGAATTTTGTAAGCAATTCTCATTCCAATTTCCTCTAGATAATTGATTACCCTGTAAACTAACATCAAACAGCACATTATATGCACTGTAAGTATTTGTGTTCTTCTTTCTTGGTCTATATTCTGGAGGATAGCCTATAAGCTTATAGCAATTTTTTTTAGAATGCCCTTTCATTTTGCACACATCAGATAATAGATTGAATTTTTTTTTGATTTTCTGATAATTCCCCCCAGTTTTAATATACATTGCCATATCAAATTGACTAGTTCCAGATGTTGGATTTGCTCCTAGTACACCAGCATTTGTTGCAACTGATTTTTGGCTTCCATCACTAATCACCATAGCATATGCTTGATTAACCGTTGGTTTTGGGCTCATGAGCAAGATTTGACTTCTAGCATGGCTGTAGGAATCATTTAGTCCCATCAAGAACTGAAACAATTTTAATTTTTATAAATGAACAACAAACTCTCTTAATTTTGGACAGTCACACCCAAGTGCAAGAATGAGTGCTTCAAACTCCTCCCACAAATCTTTCAGCTTTGAAAAATAAGCAGAAACAGATGTTGTTCCTTGACTAAGCGTAGAAATTTCTTTATGCAAATTGTACGACCTTGAATCATCCACTTTATCAAATCTTTCATGCAAATCATCCCACACAGCCTCTGCACTTGAGACATACATTATACCACCAAGTAACCCATTACTCACGGAATTCATCAACCAAGAAAGCACAATAGCATTTACTTTTTCCCAATGATTCTACAAATTTTTTGGAAACTTTTCTTTTGTGCATGTACCATCCACCAAACCCAACTTATTCCTTCCTAATAGTGTCATTCTCATAGATCGAAACCACAGGGAATAGTTTTCAATCCCAGTTAGTTGAAAAGATATGATTTGAATGCCACTAACATCTGAAAGGCTTAAAAATAGTGGATGATTGCAATCAATTGCATGCAAACCCTCCTTGATTCGAATATGTAGCTGGAATTATAGGAGGAACAACAACTGGCTGTTCATTAGCCGCCATAGCTATCGAGTTTTCTTCAAGACTAAAATATGCAAGAACTGAAGTCAGAACTTCTTTGATTTTGTGGAATTAGATGTTGGATCGAAATTCAAGCTTATTGAACTAGCTTGATCCGCTCTGATACCATGAAATTGTTTCTGGATTAAATCCAAGAATAAAGTTGAAATGATAAAGAAGAGGAAGAAGCAAAGAGAAAAAGAGATGAACTAAGAGAAAGGGGATTTGATATTAATCTTCTCATCTTTTACATAGGTAATGTAGGTATTTATAGTAATTGTAACTAACTAAGCTAATTATAACTAAGTAGGGAGAATGTCGTTATTAGTGAGTTACCTAACTCTAGGATTGGTGGTTAGTAACTAACAAACTAACCTATATGAAATTACTAAATTGTCCTTATTTACTTATGTCATATCTTTCTCTCCACTTTTCACTTAATGATTTTGGTTCTTAAACACTAACTACAAATGTCTTCCCCTCCGTTGTATGAGTCTAGAAGAAGGTGACTTGATTCCTTTTCAATAGAAAAAAAATAAATAACCAAACCAATTCAATTGGCTGGTCAGTATCCATAAGATTGGCCGAAAAATCAGAGACGGTCCTGGCCTTACCATGAGGAGAGAAAAATAAAACAATGGTGGGTCACGACATTTGGGAAATATTTTTGCAATAAAACTATGGAATATAATTTGTAATAATGAAGGGAAAATGGTGATAGCTAGTGGAGTAGGGATCCAATTGGCTTTCTTATGTTGTCAAGAAATGAGGTTTCAGAAAAACATGGGTGAATGGGCATAAACCCATAGACCATAACCAATGTCCAAAGTTGCAGGTACAAAAAGCCGAGGGGATAAGGATTCTCATGCCTTTTGACTTATTTCACGTGGTGGGTCACTCAATCAGTTTCCATATAAACTAAGGTTTCATTTGTATGTTTAAGGAAGTGGTTGGATAATCTATTTCTTGAAAATTTTTGTAGTAGTAAAATAAAAGCAAATTAAGAACGTGAAGGACTCTTTTTATACAACAACCCAGTATAATCACATTTAATGGGGTCTGGGGAGGGTAATATGTACGCAGACCTTACCCCTACTTGGGATAGAGAGTCTATTTCCAAATAGAAACTCGGCATCCTTCCCTCCAAGAACTTTCCATCTTGTTGTTCGGGAGACTCGAACAAGGTTGTCTACCATCAGACCAACCTCTTTTTATACTTTTTGTAATCGTAAGAAAGAAAATTAAAAATAAAATTAAAAATTATTTTAGATTCCCTAACCTTTACACAACGCTTGATTGGAGGCGTTTCTTGCACAAAATGTCCAAAAAGAAAAATTTTAAAAAAGGGAAAAAATCTATTTTTCTTATTTCCAGGCAATCAAACCGTATTAAAATGGATATACATAAAATCAGCATGCCAACAACTAGGGGCTAATAAAAAGTTTGCATTATTATAATTCGGAGAGCGTCATCAAAATTTTAAAGATAGATGAGAATAATGATTATCTAATTTAACAATAATAGTAATGATTATTCGTTAGATCATAGGTAGGACAAAAGACAATCAGTAAGTAAACCAAACTGTTTCCTTGTAAAAATATTGCAAGTTAAAACAGACATTGTCCCTGTTGTCGAGTTTCTATGACCTAATAGAATATTAAAGCTTTATTAAGATAGTTTTTTTTTTTTACAGATATACCCTCACGTTGCCTTCTACTGATTATTTTAATTAATTTAATACTCGTGGATTAATTAATCTACTGGAGTAATCAATTAAAACATGCTAACTAGTTGTGAATTTTTTTTTAAAAAAATTGTAAAATAGAAAATGCTAATTGTGATTAAGTAAACAATATAATAATACGACTATATTGGCTGTAAGTGAGTGTTATGCAGAATCTTCGCTAAGAGAGTTAAGTTAAAAAATTTAAAGGGATTGTGACTAGTAAGAATTGAACCAATGACTTCCCAAAAGTTTTGAAACCCTTTAACCGTCAAGATATTCTTTTGGATTGTATTTAGGGGATCCAAATATAATATATATATATATAACGAATTTTACCTTATATGCATAGTGTAATTTTTCTATCAAGGTGAACCTCCTTGCGCCCCTAAATCCGCCTCTGATTGCAAGCTAAGGTAATGCTATCCTTTTTAATAAATAAAAAGAGATATTTAAGTAAATCTTGAAAGATCTTGGAAATTTCTTTTTGGGATGGGAAGAGGTTGCCGAAAGGATGCGGATTGAAGATGTTAAATAAATCGAAGCTCTCTCTCTACTAGTGACCGCTCACTCTCAAATTATTAACACTAAATTAATACTCCCTTTGTTTACTACTATTTTCTTTTTTTGGTAACAACTATAAATATTACCATTCCAACTAGAAACACAGTTTTTTATAACTTATGAGCCTTTCGTGTGTGAAATAACAGCAGACACCAGATCTCAAAATATATCAGAATATATTTAAATATTCTCTGAAGCAATTTTTGTATTTTCGATCTCTTTTTTCCTTATACACTATCTTCACTCTATCTAGTATCTATTTCCTAATTTTATCATTTACAAGGTCTATGCTCACATTTACTTTCCTGAATATTTCCAATTCCTTGCTTGCCATGTATAATACAGCATGGCTCCCCATACAACAGCTACTATCTCTTTCTGAATTTGGCTCCATCTTCTTATTTGGATCCATTTGATCACCTTATTTGCTTCATTTTTTTGGATTTTGATATCCATCAATCTACTAAACTTTTCTCTGAGGCCCGTTATCCATTTGCATTGTCCAAAAAGGTGAATCTGAGATTCCACCTGATCCTGCTCACATAAGCAACATTTGTGATCTTCTACCTTTAGCTGCAATCTTTGCATCCTTTCTTTGGTTAGCATTTTATTTTGACATGCCAACCATACCATAAATCTCTGTCTAGGAAGCATTATTTTACTTCATATTAGCAGTACTTCCCTAATCTTAGGCAGAGTCCCCAACATATGCTGATAGCTCTTAGACATAGAATATTCTCCTGATTTTGGCAGCATGTATTTGTCACCTTGATACCATCCTGCCATTTGAAGCTTGAGAGTGTTCAATTTCTTCCAATACCAGCTACAGTCTGCTGGTGGTTGATGATCCCATATATTTGCCCTATCCTTTATGTAGATACTGTTAACCCGTTTGACCCATAGAGTGTCTTTTTTCTAGCTAATTGCCATAGTAGTTTAGCTACTGCAGCAATGTTCCATTTACATCAGCTTTTGAAGTTTAGCCCTCCATTCTGTTTAGGAATGCAGACCTTATCCCAAGCTAATAGGTTAATCTTCCTTTTGTCTTCAGTGGCTCCCTACAAGAACTCTCTGTATTTCTTGTCCACAAGCCTAACCACATTTTGAGGCAGAATAAACACAGCACTACAGAAGTTGTATATAAAAAATAAAACAACCATTATTATTGCAATCTCCCAGCATATGACAGTTACCTTGTGTAAGCTGTGATTTTGCTTGTGATCTTGTCTACTAGTTGCTTGCAATCCATTTTATTCCACTTCCTTGATGTAAGAGGAAGGCCTAGGTACCTTATAGGAAATGTCCCTAGTGTGAATCCAGTAAAATTCAACATATTCTGCCTTGTCTCCTCATCCACCCCTACTAAAAACATGCTAGATTTGTCTATGTTTGCTTCCAACCCTGTGGCATCAATGAAGTGTTGTAATGCCTCCATTACTCTAGCTATAGATTTCAAATTTTCTTTGCATAAAATCACCAAATCATCTGCAAATACTAAGTGAGTTAATTTTGTCTCCTTACACGTAAGGTGGTATCTGAAGTCAGGGAGTTCACTCATCTTTCCAAGGACCTTTGAAGTTACTCCATAACTAGAACAAATAGCAGCGGTGAGATAGGATCCCCTTGCCTAAGTCCTCTCCTGCCTTCAAAGTAGCCATGGCTTTCACCATTAATTCTTATAGAGAATTTGGTTGTGGTCACACAAGTCATCACCAGTTTAGTGAATGAGTCTGGAAATCCAAATCCTTTCAGAGCTTCCTCAATGAAATCCCAGTTGATCATATCATATGTCTTCCTCAAATTAATTTTCATAAGGCACCTAGGAGTTGTCTTCCTATTATAGTGTCTTAGTAAATCATGGTATATAAGGATATTATGAATTAGTGATCTACCTTCTACAAAAGCTGCTTGGTTCTCAGCTACTAGTATTGATACAGCTCTTGTAAGCCTCTTACACAGCATCTTAGAAACACATTTATAGATGACATTGCAGCAAGAAATTGGTCTGAATTGACTTGCAAACTCTGAGACTAGGACTTTGGGAATCAAGGATATTACTATTGAGTTGACTTGCCTTAACAATTTTTCATTCTCCATAAATTCCAAAATTGCAGTAGTCACATCCTTACCAATGACACTCCAAGCTTCCCTGTAAATACCACTTCCATAACCATCTGGGCCTGGACTTTTATTCACATCTATACTGAACATAGCCTGTTTCACTTCCTTGGCTGTGTAAGGCTGAATGAGTTCCATCTGTTGTGTAGCATTCAATGCAGTGCCATTCTTCTGAAAGCTATGAAGTGTTTTTGCTCTTGTTCTTCCTTCCCTGCCTAGCATAGTTTCATAGTAGTCTACCAGAACATTTGCAATACTTGCATTATCTGTTGCTAGTTCCCCATGTTGATCCTTGATCTGTGTAATGGCTTGTTGGAGTCTCTTGTGTCTGATTGCTGAGTAGAAATATCTGGTGTTATCATATCCTAGCTTAATCCAGCTTGCTTTGCTCCTTTGCAGTAAAAACAATTCAGCTAGATAAGAGGATTTCCTAAATTTTTGATACATGGCTGTTGTGAACACCTAATTTTTTACCGTATTTATATTTTTCACTCTACGTATTTTAGTTTTTGTTTTATTATTTTTATAGGATAAAAATATAAATTTTTAAAGGTCAATTATTACTATTATTATTATTATTATTATTTTAAATTATTTTTTAAAAAAAAGAATCCGAAAATATTAAATATTTTTTTATTTCGGTTGGCTTTAAATAATTAAAAAAGGAAAAAAGTTGGAATTAAAAAAATAAAAGTTAAAAGTGGCTGAAAATTAAAAAAAATCAAAAGTAAAAGAAAGTTGAATTTTTAAAAGAAAAGTAAAAGAAAGTGGCCTTTTTTTTTTTATTTAAAAGAAAGTGGAAAATTAAAAAAATAAAAGTAATTAAAGTTGTAATTTAAAAAATAAAAGTAAATAAAGGTGGGATTTTCTTTTATAAAAAATAAAAGCAATTTGTAAGTTGGATTTCTTTTAATCAAAAAAAAAAATAGTAAAATAATAAAATATAAAACAAAAATCTGAAAAATTTCGAAAAATTTTGCTATAAATAGAAGAGAAAATTTAGGAAGAAGGGGGTTCAAAAAAGAGGAGAAAAAATAGGAGGAACAATAATAACGTTAAGAAACATTCTGAAAAATTCAAGGGATATACACAGAATATACAGAATATACACAGAATATATAAACATTCAGAAGAAGAAATCGAAAAAATCTTGAGAAATTCAGTAGAAAAGTTTTAAGCAAGTTTGGGTTCGGATTTCAAGCTGGTTGATTCCTGCGTTCTTGTTGCACTACTGCTGTTATTGTTGTTGTATACTACTAATTTGCTGATCTTCCTCTTCTTTTGCTTCCTATACCAGGTACATGGCTATAACTTTGCAAATGTTGTAAGCTGAAACATGAAGCATGAATATATATGTAGAGTTGAAGTTATAAATTTGATTTAGTTTCTTTTTTTTTCTGATTTTACTTAAGTCATTCTATATACTATTGTTATAAAAATTTCGGTCACTTTGTATAACTGGACAGTTTTTATAATGATGTAATCAATAATGTTCTATTATTTTAGCTTAATTATTAGGTAGTATACGTTCAAATGCATGACAAGTATAATCCAGATAGTAGACCTCTAATTATTAGGGCGATCTAATTTCAGCATGCAAATGGTTTGAACTTAGGATTAAAACTAGACTTCTAAGTTACCCCATTCCAATTGATTGTTTTTTTTTTCTAGAACTTGCAGTAGTTTGTTTAATTAGATATCATCATTTTTACATTTCAGCTTTGCGAAATCGTGAACATGTGTAGAATAAATTAACTAGGCCCAATATTGGAATAAGATGGCCCAGGTCCCATTTAGCACTACATGCGATGGACCTGGGCCCACTTTGGTAAACGGACTGCCCATATTGCACCTATTTTCTGATTTAACAAACCATGTTCGGAACTCGATTATAACAATTCTTAAGCATGTAATTTAATTAGGATTTTTTCTTCTTCCATTTTTAGAAACAAACAAAAAAATAGAAAAATGTAGTCACTTTAGGATTATCCTTTTAAAATAAACGAGACGAGCCTTGCCAAATAAAACACACAAATTACGGGGCCCTCATTAAATATATATATATAAAAATACTTAGATTTCAGGATGAGCCGTTTAGCGAATTTCACGGCCTCCCCCAAAAATAATAACGCGCTAGTGCATATTTATGTGACCCAAATCCAAATCTCAACGGAGTCGAAATATGTCAATAACCACGGGTACATTGATGTGACGTGGTTTGAGATGTATTTTCATGACGTTGTAATTCTTATAAAATAATAATAATCAAAAGCGGTCGAAAGTTAAAATTTGCACATAAGTTAAAGCATGTTATAAATCAGATAAATAAGCCAAATATGACAGTTGAGCGACCGTGCTAGAACCATGAAACTCGAGAATGCCTAACACCTTCTCCCGGATTAATAGAATTTCTTATCCGGATTTCTGGTATGCAGACTGTTAAATAGAGTCAAACATTTCCTCGATTCGGGATTCAACCGGTGACTTGGGACACCATAAATCTCCCAAGTGGCGACTCTGAATCTCTTAATAAACGAACCCCATTTCGATTGTCCTTTAATTGGAAAAACTTCCTTTACCACGCTCTTCGCGGGGTACGGTAGCGCCGAAAGGAGGTGCGATAGCTCTGGCGACTCTGCTGGGGACAAAAGATAAACCCAGAACTTTTGGTTCAGGGTTTAGAATTCGAGCTTGGTATATTTGTTGTATTTGGCTTGTATATTATCTGTTTTTGTTATATGATTGGGTTTAAATGTGCAAAATGATGCTTTTTACCGCTTTGATATTATTTGAATTGTATATATATAAACTGTGCTGAAACCCCTCTCTTCTTATCTTTGGGGATGTGCTCGCCGGTCGAGACTCCCTGTTCTGTTAGTGTCATATCTTAAAATAAGAAAGAGGCTCGGAAAGATTCTAAGCCGGCTGGCCTTTTGGTTCCCGGAAAGGAGTTCCTTCCTCGACCCGAGTTGTCCGCTCGGGTACACGGTCTAGAACAAACACCCAAGTTTTAACCTAGTATAACAAAACCTCATGCCGGATCCATAGTAGGAACGCTTATTTGCATCATGTTGCATTTGACTTAGGGGACTCTGCACAGGGGTTGGGTCCGTCTAGGACAGGCAACCTAAAATGAAAAAGACCATCCTGCTGCATCTTGTTTGTTTTACGCATTTATTTGCTTCGGACTGCATGCTGACCGGCTTTGAACATTGGGGAAAATGAAAAAAAAAAAGAAAAAAAAAGAGAAAAATAGCGGTGTAGAGAGATAACTACTTATTTTTCAGAAACTAATGTCCAAGTAGTGTCGAAACTCTGCCGAATTTTTGAAAAAAAAAAAGAAAGGAAAAAAAAGTGTTTTTATTTGCCGAAAAAAGGGGGAAGTTTTTATTTTAAAATAGTTTGCCAATGAAAAAGAAAACAATATATTTGTTTTATTTGTCAAGAAAAAGAAAAATTAAAGAGTTTTATTTTTAAATAGTTTGTTGAAAAAATACAAAAAAAATATCGTTTTCCGAAATAATGTATTTGTCAATGAAAAAGAGTCTTGTTTTTCAAATAGTTTATTTACAATAAAGAAAAAAAAATGTGATTTGGTTTTCAAAAAATAGTTTGTGTTTTAAAATGAAAAAAAAATAGTTCGATTTTTTACCAGTGATTTGAAAGAAAAAAGAGAAATAGTCTTCAAAAAATAGTTCGTATTGCTTGGAAAATATTTTGTTTTCAAATATAGTTTGTTCTATTGGGCTGAACTACGCTGGTTTGATTCTCACCGGATGTGAGATATGTAGGCAACCCTCATCGGGTCCAACCTCCCCTTTTTGCAAAAAATAACCAAAAAATGTCAAATTCTAATTTTTGTTATAAATAAGTTGGGTGATGCCGTCCTTATCAAATATAGCCGAATGTTCCCGAAAGGAACCCCGGAAGGCTAACTTTGCATGAATGACCACTTTGGGTCAGGTTTTGATTTTTGATCCTCACAGCCTTAAAATCTTTGTCCCCGAGACACTAAAAGGCAGTGTTTGCAATACCGGATCATTTATTTTAATTTAGAAAAAACAAGAAAAAGTGTCTTGAATAACTTAGGTGATATATCAAAAATAGCCGAATATTCCCGAAAGGGACGCCGGAAGGCTGACTTTGCATAAACAGCCACCCTTGGTCATTTTTGAGGTTTTTGACTGGTTAGCCCACACAACCTTAAAATCTTCGTCCCGAAGTGCTGAAAGGCCGCGTTTGCAAAATCAGGTCTTTTTTTTAATTTGAAAAATAAGAAAAAAAAGAGTCAGTGGGCAAGTGAATATCATTTGAAATTTTGGTCAAAATAAAGCCGAGCCAGCTTTGGCAATGTGTTAAACCGTTCTTGCCGGGATAGCCTTAGAGTATCTTTCAGTTGTCGAAAGGCTATTTTCGTAAAAGAACGAACAAGTTTGTAAAATAATCCTTCATGACCTCAAAATTCTTGTGAAATTGAGAAGGGGCTACGTTTGCAAAAATAGCCATTTGATTGAAATTGGCAAACATGGAAGGAATCTGCCAGTCTGTTTTTAATTTGTGTTTCTTTTGATTAGAGCATGTGGTGTTTGATTTTCAAGTCTGTAAGTCGTCTTTTCGTCAAAGTCTGTTAGTTTGGTCAGTTTTTAAACTTTTTGTTTTTGAATCAAAGTGTGTTTTATTATGAAAAACTGAAAAATCAAAAAATGTTTTATTGTTATTTACCGTGTATCTGCCCGAACTACGCAAGGTCTGATTCATGTGGGGTCATGATACGTAGGCAATCTCCATAAGATTCGACCACAACTAAAAAAAACGTAATGAAAAAAAATGGAAAAAAAATATTGATAATAATAAGTACTGACTGAGTCCAAAAAAAAAAGAGTGCAAAGTTTTGATAATAATAAGGACTGACTGAGTCCACGCAAAAAAAAAAGATGTTATTAATAACGGGGACCGACTGAGTCCATTCTAAGATATTTTGTTTTGAATTGTTGAGAAAATTGAGGTGGTTGGTTTGTGGTGAGCCAGAAACACAAGATCCAGGAAAACTGGATCGTGATCCAAGACAGTGACACCCAGAATATCACGTAGAATCCTTTACCTGCACGTGATGATACACACTTTGTGGCGGTGATGCCTGGTGACATGGGATATGAGAATCCACTCGGGAATTTGCCGACTGAAATGGGAGAAGGCCATGGTGATTTTGATAATCAGATTTATGGCTAAATGTCAGGCTTATCAATTGGAGAGTCATGCAAGAAGGAATCTTGGTGGCTTATTTTGTTGTCATTTCTATTGTCCGGGTTATTTCAGGGTTGTAATCTGGATATTGTCTTGTAACTCAAACCTTTTTATCCTTTTACTTTTCTTTTGATCGTAGTGTCTTATTAGTGTTGTCTAGGTTTGTTTTGAAGGTTGTACTCCAGTTTATTGGGGTTGTTTTGTTGTACCAACTCTTTCCTAGTCCGTCTAATGCAATTCCCTTGTTGTCCATTATTTCTAGACATTTTCTGTTGTTTAGTCCTCTCTTCTTTATAGTCCTTTTTTCCATAAACTCTAGTGACACGGCATGCGCACGTAATTTTGGCCTAATCTTAAAAGTTAATCGTAAAGCCATTGGGAGGTGATCGGGATATATAAAGGAAATAAGAATGGTTTGAGATTATTTGGAACCCCAGTCATGTGAAACTGGGGCAAGCAAAAAGAAAAACCGTTAAAGGCAAGTTGGTCATGTTGTCATGGGGGTAGTTCGTAATAATGAAAATGAGAGTGTTGCCCAATAGTGCTTTAAAGATATAGCGAATGTCTAATGGCGTTGTTTGCACTTGGCATGTTTTGAAGATTGGAATGACGACGGCATTTTGTTCTGCTATCCAAACACTGTATCCTTCGTTAACCCTTTGAGCCTTATTGTTTTTTTCATACCCCTCATTCAGAATCAGTAGCAAAGATTAAAAACTCAAACATGGAAGATAAAGAATAAAAAAAAGGGAAAAGAAAACAACAAAAACCACAAAAAACAACAAAAGAAAAAAAAGAGATAAGGAAAAGAAAAAGAGAATATAAGTGGAAAGAAAAACTAGAACAACGAGGAATTGGGAACTACGTTTGACCTGATTCCTCAAAGAGGATACGTAGGCGCTTCACAGCTCGGTCATAGT
>MU690156.1:2483-21433 GCA_026770625.1 Nicotiana glauca
GAAGACTGTAACAGAGTCAATCTTTCCTCGGTTCGGGATTAACTCGGTGACTTGAGACACCATTATATTCTCAAGTGGCGACTCTGAAACTTTAAAATAACTAATCCCGTTCCGACCGTCCTTTAATTGGAAAAACTTTTTTTTGTTTATATCCCTTTTGCTGGGGTGTAAGCGCCATAAAAAAGAGGCGTGACAGTCTTCATCCAGACCTATGCCAGTTCGAGGTTTCATGATCATCGCTGGCCTTGCTCCAGCGTATCCTGGTCCTATGAGCCTATCTCTGACCTTTCCAACCAAGATCGGACCTTTTCAAAGCCTTTCTCATTCTAGGGTTCTTCTGAAACCCTAACTATTCAAGGTTTTCTCCGATTTTTCTTAAATCTACTACGTATCTATGCTTTACTTGGGTTTTTAAATGATTTCCCCAATTTTTCTTTCACAAAATTACTTTTAAAATAACTTCTCTTCGATTTAGGGTTTTCAAAAATGCTTAAAATGTTTCTCCGATTTTTTGTTTCCTTTTCTTTGTGTGTATTTGTCTCTACTGTGCTCTTATGTTTTCTTTTCTACCACGCATATTCTTCTACTATGTTCTTATGTTTTTCTGTTTATCATGCATGTTCTTCTACTGTATTTTCTATATTCTGTTGTTTCTTCTACTGTGTTTCTATGCTATGTTTTCACATGCTTTTCCACTATGTTCTGCTATTTGTGAGCACGTGATTTTTGACCTATGAGAATTGCTCCCAAAAATTCAAAATAAAATATTTTTTATGTTGTTTGATATTTTGTGGATTTTTGTGGTATTTTCTTTTATTGTGTGCATTTGTTTGGGCATGTTTATTTATTTAACTAATGAAAAATAGAAACAATATGTTACAATTACATTTAGGATTTAATTATATATTTTTTGAATTAATTAAATAATAATTTGTTTTACGAGAATGAAAAATCACAAAAAATAATGTACTTTGCGTTTTTAGCATTTAATATCAAAAAGTGTGATTTTATTTTAAATTGTTATTTAATTATGTGCGATAATTATTATAGAAGTTAACTAGTATTTTTGAGAAGTTAATTTGATTTTATAATTTAATTTAGGATTTTCAGGATTTTAATTTTGGAAAAGAAATGTGAAAGAAATTAATAAAACAAAGAAAATTAGGAAATTGGGCCATCTTAATTCGAAAATCCTAAGCCCAATACCCGCCCCAATCCAGTCCACCTGTGGCCACTCCAAAACGATGCTGTTTGGGCATTATGAATCTGGACCGTCGATCTAATGTGATCGAACGGTTTAGTCCATCCCTAGAATTATCCAAACGCCGTCGTTTCAGTTCTTTTAACCCGGACCGTAGAATTGGTTTGATCCAACGGTTAAAAATCTCCCTCACAGCCCGACCCGTTCACCCCAATAACCGATCCAGCCCCGTTACCACACCAAACGACACTGTTTCTATTTAATGAAGTGATCCAAACCATTGATCTCATCAGATCTAACGGTTTGGATTCACTTACACCTCCAGTATATAAGTTTAAACCTTACCCCGCCCCCCAAGCCACCCCCCCTCTCTGTCTCTATCCTTAGAGACCAAGCGAACCCTCCGCCTCATACCAACGCACACCACCGGCCGGAAATCGCCTTCGCCGGTGGCAGTCGCCCAATCACCCTGAAAATTACACCATAGGACCCCCTCGACCTCCCCATCTCAAATCTCTGATCAGTTACCCTCGAATCATCCTAGGATGCTTCGAATGTTAGATCAAAGAGTCGACCCCGAACCCTAGTTCATCCAATCGACCCCAAATCAACACCATACAACCACCCTCATACCCTCACACCAAAGCCATTACCAGCTTCCTTCGAATCCCCCTCAAAATGTTAGGATTTCAAATCTGAACCCTAAGTTCATAAGGGCGAAGAGGTTTGTGAGGGATGTTTTCGTCTGGACTGGACCTTAGCGTTGGGTTTACACATGAAAACCCATGTTTAAGGTCTAGTCCGGTCGAAAAACCAAAGGACCTATTGAAAACTGGTTTGAGTCCGGTCTGAAACTCTGAGGTATTTCTTTATTTACTTTTTCTTTTGTTATTATTATTGTTTGTCTGATTAATTTTCACTATAATCCAACATTTTGTCAATTATTTCTTCCTCCTCTTCCGGACCTTTTTCTTGGTCCAGTTTTCATCATTTGTTGTTAGCATATGTTATAGACTGTTGAATTGATTAAATAGGTTCGCCCATTAGTCTGATTCTTTTGTCTGAACAATTCCACTATGTTAATCAGACAATTTCATTTAGCGACAGTTAAAAAGGAAATCAATCATTTAAGTCGGTTTGTTTAAATCTGAAAATGTTCGAATGTGTTTCACCTCACCCCCTGTGATAATTAGGATCTGTTTATTGGTTAATAAACACTACTGAATTAAATGACATTGATGCAGTAGGTTTAGGTCGATAAAAAATGACCTGTTAGTGGAAATGACAGTTTGTAAAACACCATTTAAGGTTGGAAGTCGGGAATAACATGGGGTGGTTAAGGGAAATTGAATAGAATATAATATGCCCATAACCAGGGGAATAAAATAATAGGAAATGAGAGTTAATGGGGAATTGACAGTCTTTGTAGGCTGTAAAAGTCAGGGAATATAATGGGAGAAAAGGGTCTCTTAATGGGAGTGGAAATGCAGGTCTTTAAGTTCTCTTAAGAGCTAGAAATTGGGGACTCAAGTCTTTAAATATAGAGGGATGCACATAGAGTTGGGGAATCAGTTTTTGACTGAAAAAGAGATAGAGAGTTTTGAGAGCTTAGGGTCAGTTTTTTGATAGTCTGATAGAGCTTAAAAGGACAGAGAGAGTTTTAGACAGAGTTCTTGAGAGTTTAATCAATTTTTGAACAGATTTTGAGAGGGTTCTTAGGCAGTCTAATAGAGCTTGAAAACACTTGAAAAATACTGGTGAGTTTTGAGTCAGTTTGAGAGTTGAAGAAAAACAAAGAGGGTATAAGTTGAACACTATTCCATTGAATTTTTGGTTCAGTTTCGAGATTCAGTAGCTGATTTTGATTTTCCCTCCTAATTTCAATTGGCTGGAACTTCTTCTGATATCTATTGGTCCAGTTTTTGTTTAACTCAAGTTCAGTTAAGTCTTTTTGGGTGTTGACTATTGCTGTTGGGTTTTACAAATCATTTCGTGCTTTGTTGAGTGTGTTTCTGGTTTGGAATTGGTGTTGATGTTGGGTTTGAATCTGATTGGCTGCTGCTGTGACCTGTTGTGCTATTTGCTTAGTCTGTAGCTGACCTCCCTTTCTTCTTCTTGTATTTCCATTATCCAGGTACTTCCTTAGATCTCATATAAGATTTGATGAATCCATGTAGTTTGATTTTAAGAGAAAATGAAGCAAAAGAGTCGACCAAAGTTGAATCCTGAGTTTATCTCATTCCTGTTCAGTTTTATCGTGCAAAAATGGTCTGTTTATTTGAAGTTTGATGTTATTTGCGTAAATGGATCAATTTTGGACTGTCTAGATTCATATGGGACTATATATGGAATGTATGAAGTGTTGTGCCCTCAGATTCATATGAGCTTTTCAATTCTCTGTTAGGATAATAGAACAGTATGTTAGTTTTTCTTTTCATATATGCGTTTAAAAGTAGCTAAATAAATGAGATAGAACAGGTAGTTGATTTCGTCACTTTCAACCTGTAATTGAACAAGTATGTGTTGGACTCGTGAACCTCGAATTTGCATTCGTGTTGCCTTAGCCTTAATGTAGTAGAGCTAGAATTATATGACAACTGTAGATGTAGCATTAAAATTGAGTTGAAATTAATACATAGGTTCTTGCTTACACTATGTCTAGGCAAAATAGATAGCTTTGGTAATAACTTCAATAATTCGGTTCTAGAATCACAAATTCCTTGAGTAAATAACGTTAGTTAGAGTTGGTTCTAAATATAGTAGACTTGTTTTGAAATGGGATCATTAACCTGTTCATGTATGGCGTTAAATGAAATCACATAATCAAGCTGCTCCTACTGGTTCATGTCCCAGTTCGATTTTCGCCTCTAATAGTATTCATGAACTTACCAGCAAATATATACCTGGGCCTGGAATTGAAATTAAATTGATTGAAAGGAAGATCATTATTAATTTTGTGAGTAGAAATAAAAGTTGAAAGATTGCAAGTATAAGTTAACTAATTTTTCCTTCTTGGGCCTACAATATAGTGAGACATGAGGATTGCAAATTTGAGTCATTGTTATATCTAGATCATATAATGATACTATTTTGTTTGAAATCGTGACGTGGGTATAACAATTTACTCAAGTTATATGAGATTAAGGGCATGCTGTTGGGATCGTTTGGAGTAAGCCAAGTGCTGACAATTCCTCCCTCTCCCTATTGATTCCTCTTTATATTGGCCTTGAGGCCTGTTTGTTGCGGCTGCTCATAAACATGCTATGTTAGTCCATTAAATTTGGATTTGGCGTGGAGGCTACAATTCTTAGTTTGGCATAGCATAAGTTTGGACTTTTGAGTTAGGTACCGGGTTCGAATTAAGAGGTCCTCCCTTTTGTTCGAATCCGGACTTGAACTCGAGGCCCGAAAATCACGATGTTAATTAACTAGGACCTTTTTTTTTTTATTATTAGAGACAAATAAAAAATAAAAAAATCGTAGTTGCTTTTAGCTTTGCCTTTTAAATAATAAATGAGATGAGTCTTGCTAAACAAAACACATAAATTGTGGGGCCTTCATCAAATATATATATTAAAATACTTAGATTTCGGGACGGGCCGTTTAGCGAATTTCACGACCTTCCCCAAAATAATAATAGCGCGTTAGTCTCTTTAGGTGCGTATTTTAATAACATTACCTCCCTAAACCCGGGTGCACATTTATGTGACCTAAATCCAAATCTCAACGATGTTAAAAAATGTCAAAAACTACGGGTGCATTTATGTGACCTGGTTCAAGACGCGTTTTCAAGACGTTCAATTCTCTTTAAAAATAATAATAAAGCTTTTAAAAGTTAAAATTTACACATAGGTTCATAATTGTATAAAATCGGACAATTAAGCCAAATATGATAGTTGAACGACCGTGGTAGAACCACGGAACCCTGGAATGCCTAACACCTTCTCTCGGGTAAACAGAATTCCTTACTCGGATTTCTGGTTCGCGTACTGTTAAACAGAGTCATTCTTTTCCTCGATTCGGGATTCCAACCGGTGACTTGGGACACCATAAATCTCCCAAGTGGTGGCTCTGAATTAAATAACAAATCCCATTTTGATTGTCCTTTAATTGGAAAAACTCCTTTACGCCCTTACGGATGTAGGTAAAAAGGAGGTGTGACAGCTTTGGCGACTCATCTGGGGATGGTAGAACCTAGAACATTTTGTTCAGGGTTCAGAATTCGAGCTTAGAATAATTGTTGTATTTGGATTTATCTGATTTTCCTACATGTTTCAAGCTAAATGTGCTAAGTGCTTTACGGCTCTAATATTATCTGAATTGTATATAAATTGTGCCAAAACCCTTCTCCTCTCACATCTGGGATGTGCTTACTCGTTGAGACTCCCTATTCTATTAGTGTCATACCCTGAAATAAGAAAAAGGCTCGGATAAGTTACTAAGCCAGACGATCTCGCGGGTCCCCGGTACGTAGCCCCCTCCTCGACTCGAGTTGTCCGCTCAGATACACTATTTAGAACACATACCCAGGTTTTGAACCTAGAATAACTTGTCTTCATGCCGGATCCCTAGTAGGAACGCTTATTTGCATCACGTTGCGCTTGACTTAGGGGACTCAACACAGAGGTTGGGTCCGTCTAGGACAGGTAACCTGAAATGAAAAGACCATCCTGATGCATCTTACGTGTTGCATATGCATTTATTTGTCTCGGACTTGCATGCTGACCGGCTGTGGAGTATTTGCGAAAATTGAAAAAGAGATAAATAGCAGTGTGGAGAGATAATTATCTATTTTTAAAAAAATAACCAATGTCAAAATAGTGTCGAAACTCTGCCAAATTTTTGAGAAAAATAAAAATAAAAATAAAAAAAGAAGAAAAGAAAAAAAGAAACAAAAAATTGTTTTCAAAAATGGTTTGTTTTGTTGGTTGAGAAAAAGAAAAACTAAAGATTTTTATTTTCAAATAGTTTGTTGAAAAAGAAAATACAAAAAGAGTATTGTCTTCCGAAATAGTGTATTTGTCGATGAAAAAGAGTCTTTTTTCCGAAAATAAGTCATTTTATTGGCCTGAACTATGCAGGTTTGATTCTCACAGGGCGTGAGATACGTAGGCATCCCTCATTGGGTCCAACCTCCCCTTTGCAAAAGTAGCCAAAAAAGGTCTAAATTTTTTAATTTTGTCATGAATAAGTTAGGTGACGCCATTCTTGTCAAAAATAAGCCGAATGTCCCTAAAAGGGCACCGGAATGCCGTTTTTGCAAGAACATCCACCTTGGGTCATTTTCAATGGTTAGCGGCAACAACCTTAAAATCTTCTTCACGAAGTGCTGAAAGGCCGTATCCGCAAACCCTGCTGTTTGTATTAAATTGGAAATTTTAACAAAACAATGTCATTTTTTTCTTTTAGGTTAGAATAAGTGATTAAATCACCTTAATAAATGTGCAGGATGAGCACGATTCAAAATGAACCTTTCTCAATCCTGACTAAAATCCCTCTGGAATTGCGCCTATGGTGGAATGATCTCGGTAAAGAAGGACAAGACGAGGTCAAAAAGTATTTGAAAGGGCTTACTGGTTTGTTAGAGATTATGCCTCGGGAAGATATCATCAGAGCATTGGTCACCTGCTGGGACCCGGCAGATAACGTCTTCCATTTCTCAAACTTTGAACTCACCCTGACATTCGAGGAGATAGCCGGGTACATTGGCAATGATGAGGTGCCTTTAAGACTAAAATACCTGGTCGCCCCGAGAACTGTAGTTGTGCACCGGTTCTTAGACTCACTGAAGATAATCAGGACCGTCCACAATCCGGATTTGGCAAAGGGATTTTGTATTCCATGCTTTTTATACAACAGATATGGCCACATAGGTGAACTCAATAACCCAGAAAGCAAGATATGTAGCAAAGGAAACCAACAAAAATGGGAGGAACATAGACGTTTTGCTTTTATGGTGGTCTTTTTAGGGCTCCTGGTATTCCCAAGGAAAGATGGAAATATTGATATAAAAATAATCGGGGTCGTCAATACTTTAATGACTCAAGCCAAAAGCACTCGTGCGCCCATGACAGTGGCTGATATCTCCCGCGCTCTTACAATCTGTAAAGCGGGAGGGAACTTTTTTGAAGGGTGCAATCTATTATTGCAAATATGGATGACTGAACACCTGTGCCATCATTCTCAATGCCTGAGTTATGGTTTATCTGAGAAAACCTGTATAGGGGAGTTTTACACGAGAGTCGACGGGGTCAGTTTGCCTAAAGGAGCAACAGCATGGACATCATACTTTCGGACTGTCACTGCCAGTCAGATACAGTGGATGCTTGGATGGTTACCCATCGCTGAAATCGTGTATATGTCAGCGACTAGATCACATTTTCTCTTGATAGGACTTAAGAGCATCCAGCCTTACGCTTCATATCGGGTTTTGAGACAACTCGGGAGATGCCAAATTGTGCCACAGGAGGAGGATCTTAGTGCTCAAGTAATTGAGATTAGCCCTGATGGATAGTTTCCCGAAGCAAGAGTCCGCTAGATCTAGAATGAATGTCAATACTTAAAAGGAAATACTTGCGTGCAGGATCTGGCCAAAGGTGAAGTGTCACCAGAATACCTTGCTTGGTATAGGAGAGAACTTGAGCACGAGAGGCCAGCTAAAAGACCACACCGCCAGGACTTTGTTGAATCATCGCAGGAACAGTGGGGTTGGTTAGAAATAGAAAGGGAATACAGGGCCCGTATAGGAGCATTGGAAAAACAGGTCCAGGATCTCCAGTTTGAAAATAGTTTGTAAGCCACAGCCAACGAAGGGGATAAAAAGAAGTTGGCCCTAGAAAATGAGGCCCTGAAGACCCAAATCCGATAGATGAGAATGGATGCCGACAGAAAACCGAGAAATCGGTCTGACGAAGGGTTGATAAATGAGTTGAAAAGGCAAATCATTGAATATCAAGAGGGTTTGGAAAGATCTGAAGCTAGTTTGGTAAGGATCCGAACTAGATGGGCAAGAGGTACAGAAGAGTGGGCACAACGTATGCGGCAGATGAAGAGGGACTACGAGGGGAACATCACTATATTGAGAGAAACAATAACTACCCTCAAAGAACGGGTCTTCAGACAAGCCCGAGATTTCAGAACAGATAGGAAACACTATTATGATCTGATGGCACAGATGGAGGAATAAATTCACGAATTCCAAGATCAACTCTTTTGCAATTCTCAAGTACCGGGAGCGCGGAGTCAACAGATAGAGCGGCTGTTTCTGGAAAGATACAGAATCAGGGAGAGAATTGCTATATCACCAGGAAGTGCCGAGCATGCGAGGATATGACCCGTACCACCTTCTTTGCGGCGATAATGATTTATGTCCACCAGATCATGGAAGATTTGGAAGGGTTACAAAGGGATCTTGCACCTAAGCCCGCGACGAGGCCGAATATTGGAGGCTTTAATGTATTCGTAGTTTGAGTCTGTCTTTTCTTTGTCCTTAGAGTCTATCGTATGTCAGAATTTGTATTTCCTTTTTTTAGAGTCTATTGGTGGTTCTGGAGTCTGTAGTTTGTTTTATTTCGAGTCTGTTATTTTCCTTTAAAAGAAATTTTTAGTCTCGTAATGGAATGTTTTTACGAATGAAAATTGAGAATTCCCAAAAATTGTTTCTTTTTTTTCGCATTTTAATCAGAACTACGCACGGTCTGATTCATGCGGGGACATGATACGCAGGCAATCCACATAAGATTCGACCACCACTAAAAAGAAAAAATAAAAAAAAAGAAAAAATGAGAAATAAATAAAGGAAAAGAGGCGTTTAAAAAGGGCACAAGTATAAAGAAGCCGGAATGACGCATGCAATCGAAGAAAAGGCATGATAGAAATGGCGAAACTGCCTAGGTACATTGCATCCTAATGTGCAATAACATATTTTTAAACTCTAAAAAACTAACAAGTTTGTTGTTTTTCAGAAAATTCAAACAGTTATCTTGTTTAGAACGTACTGGCATATTACCATTATCAAACTAGATCAAAAGGACCAATAATAAAGATCATGTCTAACTCGGACAAAAGTGTTGAGGAGGAAAAGTCAGAAATGCAGACAATGAATGAGGAAATAGACAGGCTGAGACAACAGATAGCATAGATGCACCTAGCCTGGGCCAGGGGGCAACCATTACCGATCCCTCCCACTACTCCTACTCTCACACCAGCACAGGCTCCGGAATATCCTCCCACCGATGCATCGGCAAGTGTCCCGATTTACCAATATTATCAAGGGAAAACTCCTTACACTCCCCAAGCTCCACCACCCAAACAAAACCCTCCTCCACCAATCACCCCTGTTTTCGTGGCACCTCCACCTGTCACGTTACAGAAAACCTCCAGTGAGCCATTGTTTCAGATTCACGACAACCACTGCTACTCTCCTGAGCCTACCTTTAAAGCTCCTGAACCGCACTCCTACACCCCCCACTTGGATAACCTAGCAGAACCTGAAAGGCAACTCAAGTATCCGGAACAGGAAGAAATGGTTTGGAAAGTGAAAAGCTTGGAGCAATCCTTCAGGAGTATGCAAGGTTTGGGTGGCCAAGTCAGTGTGGCTTACAAGGATTTGTGTTTATTCCCGGATGTTCAGTTACTAGCGGGGTTCAAAATGCCGAAGTTCGATCTGTATGGCGAACATGGTGATCCAGTGGCACATTTATGAGGTTTTTGCAGCAAAATGAGAGGGGCAGGTGGAAAGGATGAGTTACTAATGGCGTACTTCAGCAGAGTTTGAGCGGGTCTGCATTAGAGTGGTACACACGCCAAGACCATGGTAGATGGTACACCTGGGATGACTTGGCACAAGCATTCGTTGGCCACTTCCAATACAATCTGCAAATTATTCCAGATCGTTTGGCATTGATAAAATTGGAGAAGAAACCCGGGGAGAGTTTTAGGGAGTACGGGTTCCGTTGGAGAGAACAGGCCGCGAGGGTCGATCCCCCAATGAAGGAAGGAGAGATGGTCGATTACTTTCTGTAAGCTTTGGAGCCAACTTATTTTGGTCAGTTGGTGACGTCGATTGGCAAGTCTTTAAATGAGGTTGTGAAAATGGGTGGTATGATCGAAGAAGGACTCAAGTCTAATAAAATAATAAGTTACTCAGCAATCAAAGCCACCACTCAGGCTATCCAAAATGGCACTGAAGGTGCGCTTGGGAAGAAAAATAAAGAAGACGTCGCAACAGTTGAGTCCAGAGATTGGTTCGGATCCAGAGGCCCTTCACCCTACTATAACCGACCCCAACCCCACTAACAAAATTACTCCCATACTCCATATAGCCACACACAACATTATTACCCACCGCCAGATCCTCATTTTTCCGTCCACCATGCTCAGATATATGTTCAACCTCCCGTCCACACACCATGGCGCGCACCGTCCCCGCAAAATAACTACCCACCTCCAAAAGCATACAAAAATCCCTCTGGTACAGGTTTTCGTCCAAACCAAACCTTCAAGAATGACAGGGCGTAGAAGCCAAAGACGTTCACTCCATTGGGAAAGTCTTACACCAGTCTGTTCCACCGACTGAGGCAGCTGGGATTGTTGAATCCGGTTGAGGCTAAGTTTCCAAATCCCCCTCCGAGAAATCTTGACCACTCGGTGAGTTGTGAGTACTTCTCAGGAGCCCGTGGTCATGACACGGAGAAATGCTGGAAGTTAAAAATAGCTATTCAGGAGCTTATCGACACTCGTCAAATTGAGGTGCAAACCCCGAAAGGACCCAACATCAACTAGAACCCACTCCCAAACCATCACGAGACCAATATGATCAAGCTGGTACAGACAGAAGGAGAGTCTATAAAACCCTCTCAAACCGTAATGATGATCAGGTCAAGTGAAAGCAGGCCGGCAAATGGGTCGATTAACGATAAGTCGTTGATCAATGAGAAGGAGGCGCACAGTAAACGAGTGATGGTGAAGGGGTCCACAAGCAAAGTATTAGTAAAACAAGGAGAGGCAAAGGTGGTTGTGCCGGGAGCAACAAACAAACGCATCTTAATTATAGAAGGTGCTCTCATAGATCCCGTTATCATCAAGCCAACAATTCAGTTGCCGATGGTTTACAACAAAGCCGTCCCATGGAACTATGACCGGGTGACAGTGACCTTTAAGGGAAAGGAGGTCAAGGAGGAAGTTTACGAGGCCCAGGGGTTAGCCCGCTCGGGAAGATGTTTCGCTCCCACGGAATTAAGAAAGGCCAACCCAGCAACAGTAAAGAAACCTGTGACCGAAGAAGAAGCAAAAGAGTTTTTAAAGAAAATGAAGTTGCATGATTATTCAATCATGGAGAAGCTCAAGAAAATGTCGGCTCAAATCTCTTTACTGTCATTACTGATCCATTCTGACGAACATCGGCAAGCCTTGATGAAAATCCTGAATGAGGACCATGTACCTAATAAGATCTTTGTCAATCACCTGGAAAAGATCGCAAACAAGATATTTGAGGTAAACAGGGTTACCTTCGCTGATGATGAGCTACCTGAAGAAGGCACTGAGCACAACAGAGCCCTCTATCTTACGGTAAAATGCGAGAAATCTGTGGTTACCCGGGTTTTGATTGACAATAGATCCAGTGCAAACATCTGTCCTCTCTCTACATTGGACAAACTGAAAGTAGATATCAGTAGGGTAAGCAAGAACAACATTTGTGTTTGGGGGTTCGACGGATAGGGGAAAGAATCGGTCGGTGATATAGTATTGGAGTTGACGATCGGGCCTGTGGAATTCGAATTCCAAGTGTTGGATATGGTAGTCTCCTACAACCTGCTGTTAGGACGACCTTGGATTCATGCTTCAAAGGCAGTTCCATCTACCCTGCACCAGATGGTCAAGTTTGACTGGGAATGGCAAGAGATTGTGGTCCATGGAGAAGACAAACTGCGCTCCCAGCGCGACACCATTGTGCCCTTTATTGAAGTAGAGGATGGCATCGGGCCATGGGTATACCATGTTTGTGATGCAATATTGGTCGAGAAAATTCCAGAGGGGGGATACATTCCAAATACCAAGATAACCTCTGCATATGTCATGGTAGCCTGTGAAATGTTGGGAAATGGCTTGGTGCCCAGTAAAGGTTTGGGTGCATCTCTGGAAGGTATCGTACAACCAGTGTCCTTAACCGGAAAATGTGGGAACCTTCGGTTTGGGGTTTAAACCTACAGCGGCAGACATCCGACAAGGAAGATTAAGCAGAACGCATGGGTCCTTCCAAAGCCAGTCCCACGCCTCTCCAGATCTTTTATCAAGTCTGGAACCAGAAGACGTCCAGCAACAATGATTTCTGGTCCTATGGTCAAACTTGATGAGGAGTTGCTAAAAAGGTTCGAGAATTTGTTCACTGATGTGAACATGATAGAAGATGGAGAAGGTCCTAGTCACGCTGAAGTGCAATTTGTAGGACCAAGGAAAAAACAAAATAATTGGAAGGCTACTCATCTCCCCACCCGGAAGGACTCTTGGTAGTTTGCTTTGATTTTCCTTCAAAATTTGTTTGGGATTATTTCAGGGTTGTAATCCAATTTTATTTTTCAAGTTTGTGTTTGAAGTGTGCAAACCTTGGTATCTTGTACTTTTTCAATGAATGAAATTTCTATTCCCCATTATTTCTGATATTTTATTTTTATTTTTCCTTTTCCTTATCTGTACAACTTTCTTTCCACTGATCTTACTGATATGGCATGCATGAGGAATCCTCAACCCATTCTAGAAAAGCAATTTTGTTCCAAAACAATAGTGCAAGAAATAAGAGATGATGAGAATGAACCAGAATACGACGAAGATGAAGCCTTCGAAGAAATTAGTAAAGAACTGAGTCATTTCGAAGAAAAGCCCAAACCCAATCTAAATGATACGGAAATCATAAATCTAGGAGACGCAGATAACATCAGAGAAACCAAAATAAGCATCCATCTTGAACCGAGCATTAGGGAAGAATTAATCAAAACACTTATTGAGTTTAAAGATGTTTTTGCATGGTCATACGACGACATGCCGGGTCTAAGAACTGATTTAGTGTTTCATAAATTACCCACAGATTCAGCATTTCCTCCCATCAAACAAAAATTGAGAAAATTCAAAACTTATATGAGTGTGAAGATTAAGGAATAAATAACCAAGCAATTAGATATCCAGAATGGTTGGCTAACATTGTGCCGGTGCCGAAGAAGGACGGAAGATCAAAGTATGCGTTGACTATCGCAATCTCAACAAAGCAAGCCTAAAGGGTAACTTCCCACTACCCAATATCCACATCTTGATTTACAATTGTGAAAAGTGAGAGATTGGGTATTTTGTGGATTGCTATGCTGGGTATCATCAGATTCTGATGGATGAGGAAGACGCAGAGAAGACGGCTTTTATCATGCCGTGGGGAACTTATTATTATCGGGTGATGCCATTTGGTTTGAAGAACACTGGGGCAACTTACATGAGGGCAATGACTGTTGTATTTCATGATATGATACACAAAGAAATTGAGGTATACATTGATGATGTGATCATAAAATCAAAACATCAGGCCGATCACGTTGGTGATTTGAAGAAGTTCTTCTATAGGCTTTGTAGATACGACCTCAAACTTAACCCTGCCAAGTGCGCATTTGGTGTTCCATCAGGAAAAATATTGGGATTCATAGTCAGCCGTCATGGCATCGAGTTGGATCCATCAAAGATCAAAGCTATTCAAGAATTGCCACCTCCGAAGAATAAGACTGAAGTGATGAGTCTGTTACGAAGATTGAACTATATCACTAGGTTTATTGCTCAGCTCGCATCAACTTGTGAACCTATTTTTAGGCTGTTGAAGAAGGACGCTGCGGTCAAATGGACTGAAGAGTGCCAAGAGGCATTTGATAAGATAAAGGAGTATTTGTCAAACCCACCTGTGTTGGTTCCGCCTGAGCGAGGGAGACCTTTGATTCTTTATCTAACGGTTCTGGAGAGTTCATTTGGTTGTGTACTAGGGTAGCATGACATCACCACCAGGAAGGAACATGCCATCTATTATCTCAACAAGAAGTTCACGGCTTATGAAGTTAAGTACACTCACCTTGAGAGGACATGTTGTGCCCTAACTTGGGTAGCACAGAAGCTAAAACATTATATGTCATCCTATACTACTTACCTTATTTCACGCTTGGATCCGTTGAAGTATATTTTTCAAAAGCCTATACCCACAGGGAGATTGGAGAAGTGGAAAATATTACTCACGGAATTCGACATCGTCTATGTGACGAGTACGACAATCAAAGCCCAAGCATTGGTCGATCACTTGGCTGAGAATCCGGTCGATGAAGAATATGAGCCATTGAGAACGTATTTTCCTAATGAATAAGTGATGCATATCGATGAGCTGGAATCGATTGAAGAACCAGGATGGAAACTTTTCTTTGATGGAGCTGCCAATTTGAAGGGAGTTGGAATAGGAGCGGTGCTTATTTCTGAAATAGGGCATCATTATCCTGTTACGGCTCAGCTTCGATTTTATTGTACCAACAACATGGCTGAATATAAAGCATGCATTTTGGGGTTACGATGAGCTGCGGACATGGATGTCCAGGACATTCTGATCTTGGGAGACTCGGACCTGGTACATCAGATTCAAGGAGAATGTGAAACACGGGATATGAAACTCATACCGTATCAACAATATTTATACGATCTGTGTCAACGATTTCGATCAGTGGAGTTTAGGCACATCCCGAGAGTTCATAATGAGGTTGCCGATGCTTTGGCCACCTTAGCATCAATGTTGCACCATCCAGATAAAATTTATGTGGATCCGTTGCATATTCAGGCTCGTGATCAGCATGCTTATTGTAACATTATAGAGGAAGAACTGGATGGCGAACCATGGTTCCAAGATTTCAAGGAGTACCTCAGTATGGGGATATACCCGATGCATGCCACAAGAGATCAAAAGAGAGCCATTCGACGGTTGGCAAGTTGATTTTTCCTCAGTGAAGGAGTTTTGTACAAAAGAACACCGAACTTGGGATTGCTAATATGCATAGATGCTAGTCAAGCCAGAACAGTTATGGCAGAGGTGCATTCCGGAGTTTGTGGACCACATATGAGCGGATATGTGTTGGCAAAGAAAATTCTTCGAGCAGGGTATTATTGGCTCACCATGGAGCGAGATTGTATCAGTTTCGTGCGTAAATGTCATCAGTGTCAGATACACGGAGATTTGATTCATTCTCCGCCGATAGAATCACACACAATGTCAGCACCATGGCCCTTTGTTGCATGGGGCATGGATGTCACTGGACCTATCGAGCCGGCAACTTCCAATGGTCATAGGTTCATTCTGGTGGCCATCGACTATATCACCAAGTGGGTTGAAGCTAAAACTTTCAAATCGGTAACCAAGAAAGCAGTGGTGGATTTTGTTCATTCCCATATCATCTGTAGATTTGGGATCCCAAAGGTGATCATCACGGATAATAATGCTAATCTTAACAACAGTTTGATGAAAGAAGTATGTCAACAGTTTAAGATTACACATCGTAATTCCACCCTATATCGTCCCAAAGCGAATGGGGCGGTTGAGGCAACCAATAAGAATATAAAGAAGATGTTGAGGAAAATGGTAGAAGGATCCAGACAATGGCATGAAAAGTTACCGTTTGCGTTGTTCGGTTATCTTACTACTGTTCGTACTTCAGTAGGTGCAACTCCTTATTTGTTGGTATATGGAACCGAAGCAGTGATACTGGCAGAAGTTGAAATTTCGTCTCTCTGAATTGTCGCTGAGGCTGAGATTGATCATGATGAGTGGGTCGAAACCCGTTTAGAGCAGTTGAGCTTAATTGACGAAAAAAGATTGGTAGCAGTATGTCATGGCCAATTGTATTAGAAGAGGATGGCAAGAGCATACAATAAGAAGGTGCGTCCCAGGAAGTTTGATGTGGGGCAACAAGTGTTGAAACAAATTCTCCCACATTAGGCCGAAGCAAAAGGCAAGTTCGTCCCGAATTGGCAAAGGCCGTTCATTGTGACCAGAGTGTTGTCCAATGGTGCTTTTTGTTTCACAGATATTGAAGGAAGATGTATAGACATGACTATCAATTCTGATGCAGTCAAGAGATATTATGTATGATTTCTTTGATTGTAATTGTTGTTTGTTTGTATTTGACATTGTATCGGAGAATGAAATGATGGAGGCAATTTGTTCTACTATCCAAGTACTTTAACCTTTGTTTCCCCTTTTGAGCCTTATTTATTCTTTCATAACCCTCTTTCGGAATCAGTAATGAAACTGAAAAACAAAAAAGAAAAGAAATAATAATAAAAACAAAAGAAAGTCACAAGAAAACAAAGGAGTAGGGTGAACTACGTTTGACCTGATTCCTCAAAAGAGGATACATAGGCAGCTTCATGGCTCAGTCATAGTGTAACAAAAATCAAAAGATCCCCAAGCAAAAAAAACTGGGGCAGAAATTGTGTTTGTTATTTTGGGAAAGAAATTTGGTTCCAAAAGTTGTAAGTTTTTACCCATTAAAATTGTGTTGAGCTTTTGATACCCTTTTTCTTTTAACCATCCGCAAGAACCCATATTGATATCCAAAGAAAGACCTCCCGATCAGTCTCCGAGAAGTGCCAAGTCGGGCAAATAGAAATGATTTATGTCAAAGACAATACTTTGATCCCAACAGAAAAATAATGAAAATGAGAGAGTCTTATCGGTGAAAACCTTCACAGGCACCATAAGGCAACGCAAGTTGAGAGAAATAAAATGAGAGAGTCTTATCGGTGAAAACCTTCACAGGCACCATAAGGTGACGGGAGCTAAGATAAATGAGAGAGTCTTATTAGTGAAAACCCCTCGAAGGGCACTATAAGGCGACAAGAAGTTACAAAAGGGGACATACGAGATACGTTTGACGGAACGGATCCATCGAGGCATCAAGCAGAGCGAAAATGTTGATTCGGCAAAAGAGTTAGATTGTAGAACCTTTGAAATGCAAAGCAAGGCCATCAGAAAGTCAATTGATAAAATAGACTGGGTTGATTAATCCGAAATGCACGTCTTGATCATTGGGATTGGTTATACCATTGAGATAAGTTCTTTCCTTTTTCTTCTCCTCAAAAAATTGTTCAGAAAGATTTTTCTTTTATCTTTCTATCTTTTGAAGTCATTATTTTTTATTTCTTTTGGTTAATATTTTTCAATAGTAGTTTGTTTTGACAAATGAGAAGGATTTTTAGAGCTTACTACCAGTTTCCAATATGGTGCACGGCGAAATATTGATAGGACAGGCCGAAGATAATGTGATGGGACGTAAAAGACGTCGTTGTAAGACCAAATGAGGGTTTGGTCTGAGATTTCGGGGAAAGTATGAAGTAAAAATGGAAAACCATAGTCGAGAAGTTTATGAATAAGGAATCGTCAAGATGGTCGGAAGTTACCAGTCAAGTTTCAAGATGGTCGGACAGTGCATAACATGGAAAGGAGAAAGGGAAAACCATCCCCAACAGGAGTGTCACGACCACTCACCACATTTTAAACTAATAAATTTTCTTTGATTTGAAACAGGGGCAGGAAATGTTATTGATGGCGGAAAGACATGTGTGAGCACGTGATTTTTGCCCAAAGCAAATTATTCCTAAAATCCAAACAAAATGATTTTTGTTATTTTTTGATTATTTGTTGACATTTGTGGCATTTTTTGGTGCTAATAATTTGCATAATAATTCATATTAAAAACACAAAAAATATGCATATGCATTAGGATTTTTAATTTTACAATTTTAGTATTACTGCATTTTGGGAACAAATTAAAAAAAAATCAAAAATAGCATTTTTAGTATTTTAATTGGAAATTACTATAAAATAGATATTAAATAAAATTTATAATTTAATTAGTTTAAAAATTTAATAAAAGCATAAAATATATAAAATTGAAAAAAAAGAAAATATAAAATACAAAATACCAAGTGAAAATAATATGCAAAAATGTTAAGTAAATAAAGAACAAGGAGGAAATCAATTGGGCTAATTACCCAAATCAAGGTCAAAATACCCCAGCCCAAAATAAAACACCCGCCCAGGCCCAAATTGCCTATTACCCGGTCTTCCCTTCTACATATCCAAACGACACCGAAAAAAAGAGATAAATCTGATCCGTTGAAATAATCTAATCCAACGGCTCCAACCAACGTTACACTTTTAATACACTTAAATCAATTAAAACCCTCGAAAACAATTTAATTCTCTTTTCCTCCTCTTCATTTCGCCGCCTCCATCGCTCCATCTCCCCTGTCAACCGCCGGAACCAACCGGTGGAAGACATAACTTACGCCAATCAACCCCCAAAAAACACCATTGAACCGCCGTGAGCTCCTAAGTCCACCCTCCTATCCCGTTTCTTTCGAATCAACCCCATTCTGTTCAAATAAACCCGATTCCCTCGCCGGAACCCTAACTTCGGCGAACACCACTTCGTCCAAATTAAACCAAAATCACACCAAACCTTCTTTTGGCCATCGTCTACTCGTTTTCGAAAATCTTAAACACTAAAAGTCATTGGAATGGCTCGAATAAGTTTGAAACTTCACCGGTGAACAACAATTCAATAAAATTTCAAGTCTGTTCTTCCGGAAGTCTAAAGGACTATCAACTAAAAAAAGAAGAAAGAAAGAAAGAAAACGCAAAAAAAAAAAAAAAAAACTGCAAGAGAAAACAAAAAGCTAAGTTTTT